>JAYMSW010002415.1:0-13931 GCA_036897725.1 Erodium texanum | reverse complement strand
TCATACTCGTCCAACCGGAGCGTGGGAAACTCGCCTGATTGTGGTTCCAACAGATCCCCACGAAGCCAACCGAGCCACAGGAGACCAATACGACAGAAGTCGGCAAAGCGAAAGGATAAACAGGTAGCGGGGACCTCGGGAAGTCTTTTGGACCATGCGGACGTCATTCGTGAACAAGGATCTTATGGAACAGCAATGGCTTATGCAGACTATGTGTCAGGATTGACAGGCACTACGACTAGGTTTCCTACCTGAAACAGCTTGAGACCTCTACGATGACGCCCCAGGAACACGAAGAGCATCAGAATGAGGTAGCCCGAGCCCTTATGGCTTTTGAAGCTTTGGCTAAGTTCCGGGGGTTTTTTATTTTATGAAGTACTGTTTTTTTAATGTAATATTTTCAATGTCTTTCGTTTTAATCCAATTAATTTTCATTTCAATAATCGTAGTTTAGTTGTAGATCAATGTTCATTTTAAATTTGTAGACGTTAATCTCTGTTTAAAATTCGGAAAAATAAAAAATCTGCCACAAATAATAAAATTAACAGCTATCAGAATTTGCCATTGGATATTACCATTAGACGTTCTACTATAGACTGGACAGTTCCTTTTGTCAAATAATAAACATAATCGTCATAAAAAATACATATTACTTCATATTAACAACTTAGTTATGTTTATCAAAGTATCACATTTAATAATATATATTGTTACTCTTGTCAATATGGCCTGTTGTTTAGGAAGCAATATAGTTATTTGAAGTCATTGTGTGGCTTTTGGGTATAATTTATTTATTTATGAGCTAGTCAAGCTTTGAATCAAAAGACAAGTTCGAAGGTGAGGTGTCGAAACAGAATAACAGAAACATAAAAACGTGTAAACAGTGAATGCTGATAATAATTGGTTGTATGCAAACTATTAAATATTTAGATTAGGATTCGGTAAGATTTTAATTTTTTAAATCTCTGCAATCATTGTCAATGGCACCATATTTGGTAACATTATCTCTTTCATGACCTTTGACATATCATAAGAGAGTATGATATTTTTAAAACTGTTAATATTAGATAGATAATGTAAATTATCAACTTTTACCATCTAGATAAACTTTAAAAAAAATTGATTACACAAGTAGCCTAACTTTTTTACACTATCACGATTACATTTTGTGTTAGATATTGGATGGAAGAGTGAATACGTGTTCCTCTCATACTTGACAAAATCGAAAAATGAAAAGAGAAAAAATGACCTCAAACCCACCACCCTAAAAAAAACACATTCTCCAACATAATAAAGTTTTTAATCTGAATCCGGTTCGATGGCCCATGCATGGTTCTAGTGTTTTTAGACACAGAGAATGAACAAAATATGATGAACTCGAAAGCTTGATTGCCTTTATTCATTCGGTTTCCGCTACATATATATAGTATACAGAAACAGTTACAAATCAAAACAGCTCCTACAAATTAGGGATTAGACACTAAATCCCTAAAACATAGGAAATAGAGCGTCATCCAATTTTTTATTGGAAGTAGAATTTCAACATCTAGGGCCATGATTGCTGGTTGAAGCGGATTAATCGATTGGGACGAGGCTCCAGTTTTAAATCAAGGTAAAACTTTAGTTCCAAACCATCAACTATTTCCTATTTGTAATTACTAATCCAAACTCATCTATCGTCTCAATAAGTAATTCAAAAAAATATAAATATTAAGTATGAGTTTGTGGGGGGTAAAATCAACTTTTCATATACATTGTTAACAAATCTGTTAAAGATAACATAATTTATCAAAAGTTACTAATTTTTGGAAGTCTTGAGTTACTTATTGAGACGATAGGTGAGTTTGGATTAGTAATTCTAAATGAGAGATAGTTGATGGTTTGGAACGGGAGTTTTTCCTATAATATAACCAGCACACATTAATATTAAAGTTCTTTTTTCGTTGTTGTTTAAAATCATAAAATCTTGACCATTTTTAAGATACAATTTAAGACATTGATAAAGGGAAAGCAAATTGAAAAATATACATGTGAGTGAAGTATATATAAAGATCTTTAATATATACTTCATGACCTTTATCCTCAAATGAGTTCGATCGAGTTGGCTTCTATCATATATAGATTGTTCTCTTAGGAAATAATGGAATTTTATAATATAACTAGGCTAGATTATAAGCACGTAATTGTAGTTATTTCACAAATAAATAAATATATGAATAGGGGTAAACAAACATAAACTACAAAAATAAATAAGAAAATCAGTTAAGGACCTTCTGCTCAAAAGAAATCTGATGATTTGGTTCTGGATCTTCTTCGTCCTCTGACTCAGCTGACGCTACAGCTATGGACTCCATATACATATATATAGTTCATAGTGACTATATATATATATAGAGAGAGAGAGAAAATTAGAAGCTGCAAATTCTTAGTGATGCATATGCATGAAGAATTGAAGATGATGAAGAAGAACAAATGTCTATAGTTGGAATGATATATGATGGATGGATATAAGTACATATAGAAAAGATGATTTTGAGGGAGGTTGTGATGAAGGAAATGAGAAGGTGGAGAGTGTATTTATAGGCCCAAACAGTACCAACCCATATGTTTAGAGTAAGACAAAATGAGATTAATTGTAGCTAAATTCTTATTCTGGTGGTTGACACCCACACTTCCCTCAACCCCCGCCCATCTACTTTCATTTTCTATTTTCTATCTCACATTATTTACATTTAAACCCATGCAATTATTATTAATTATTATTGTTATGGATTTATGCGATTGTAACTCTACATATAAGACTATGATATATATTAAAAAAAAACTTATTTTACTAACCTCGCATACCTACACAAACAAGTATCTACTATTATTTTGATTATTGACCAACCTTAATGGGTCCATGTGGGTTTAGATACACGAGTCAAATATTTTTACAGTATGAGTTGATATAAACATTTTGTTACCATGTACATATGGTTTATGTAGAATAAGTTTCTTCTAATAATAGACAAGAAAGGATGATACAAGTGTTACCAACCAAGTTGTTAGATTCTAGAAGCTTACTTACCAGACAGTTCTGAGTTGGTCAGCCAAATTTATTTAAGTACATTTCCCAAGTGAACTAGTTATGTACCCACCTTGGGCATACATAACATTAACAAGGCCAAGAAATAGACTAGGACAAACAACTTATAATTAAACAGCTTTCTACTTATAATTTGGACCACTACAAATAGATTTCATTACTTTTTGTTGATGACAATTCGTCTTTTCATGTCAATTTATTCAGGATTCAACACAAATAATTCCTCACATATTATTGTTAATAAATAAAAAAATACATATATATAAAAAACAAAATAATCAAATATATTGGTAAGTTACATGTCAATTTTAACTTTACAATTCACTTTAAAATAAGTCTTTTATCACCAAAATTTGTTAAATTAGTTCATATAACTTGAATATGTATCTCAAAACTCATTTTCTGTTTACATATATTGTTTCCAAACTACAATGATATTCATATGCCCTCAAGGTTTTACAATATTTTATTTTATACAAGATGCCCACGTACAAATATCTATTAATTCTTTCTAAAATTTATGAACAATAATGATTTTGATTAGGGACTACAATCGAAAAATTGAAGGGGAAAAATCAAGGACAACAGCTATATTCGATGTATGGGTATTATATAAATATATGAATTTTTATTTAATTTTTAACTTTACTTGGTAATTTTGTCATACAGATAACAATGGGTAATGATAAATATAAGATGATAAGTAATGATAAGTAATTAGGGAATAATTCCGTGATTTCATATCATTAGTAATTAGGTATTTATACACTTGACTTTCTATGTTTGAACTTTGAAAATATAATCTATACAAGCTTCTATCTATAACAAATGTATTTGATTTTCAAATGGTATAACTAATTACTATTACGCCCCTTCAGTCACAACGGGAGGATCTCGAACGTTGAGACTGGACCGGAAATCATCAAACAGTACGCGAGGCAATCCCTTTGTGAAAATATCGGCGAGTTGAGACCGAGAGGGAACATGTAGAACCCGAACTTGACCTCGAGCAACCTTCTCACGAACAAAATGGATATCCATCTCGATATGTTTAGTGCTCTAATGCTGAACCGGATTCCCAGCTAAGTAGATGGCACTAACATTATCGCAGTAGACAATAGTAGCCTTTGGAACTGGAAAATGAAGCTCGAGAAGAAGATTCCGAATCCAGCAAGATTCGGCAACAACATTAGTAATGCCCCTATATTCTGCCTCCGTACTAGATCGAGAAAGCGTAGGCTGGCGCTTCGACGACCAGGAGAGGAGGTTGTCACCAAGAAAAACACAATAACCAGAAGTAGACCTCCGAGTGTCAGGACAACCGCCCCAATCAGCATCTGTGAAGGAGACAAGATCAGACAGAGATGATTTCTATAGGTGAAGACCAAGATGAATTGAGCCCTGGAGGTAGCGGATGATCCGCTTAAGAGCTCGCATGTGAGCCTCTCGTGGATCATGCATATGCAAACAAATTTGTTGAACAGCGTACGAGATGTCTGGGCGAGTGAAGGTCAGATACTGTAGAGCCCCAGCCAGGCTTCGATAATGAGAAGGGTTCTCATACGGATCACCATCAGAAGAACTCAGCTTGGACTTCGTATCAACAGGAGTAGCAGAAGGGGAGCAAGAGGCCATGCCAGCTCGCTCAATGATCTCAGTTGCATATTGTTTCTGAGACAAGAATAAACCATTAACAGAAAGAGAAACAACAATGCCTAAAAAATAACTGAGAGGGCCAAGATCCTTCATGGCAAACTCGGAGGTGAGAAGAGACATGACAGAAAGTCTCAACTTGTCACTAGATGCTGTGAGAATAATGTCATCCACATATAGTAAAATATAAGCAATATGACCACCATGATGATAAACAAACAGAGAGTGATCAGACTTGCTATGAGTGAAACCAATCGTAGAGACATAATCTGTAAACCGTTGGTACCATGCTCGAGGGGCTTGCTTAAGACCATACAAAGATTTCTTTAGTAGACAGACATGGTCAGGATGGGTGGTGCTTCGAAAACCATAGGGTTGGTGCATGTAAACTGTCTCGGTGAGATTGCCATGAAGAAAAGCATTCTTCACATCAAGTTGATGAATAGGCCAATTGTTGGATACGGCAATGCTGAGAACTGCTCGGATGGTGGTGGGTTTGACAACCGGACTGAACGTCTCATCACAGTCTACTCCAACTTGTTGTGACCTGCCATCACCAACAAGACGAGCTTTGTATCGCTCAAAAGAACCATCAGATCGTTTCTTAACACGAAAAATCCACATGGAACGTATGACATTAACATCAGGTGGTCGAGGGACCAACTCCCAAGTATTATTACTAATAAGAGCATTGTATTCGTCACACATAGCAGCATTCCAATTCGGATTATTAAAGGCCTCTTTGGGATTAGATGGTAGAGGAGATGTGGTGGTGGTAGAGAGATTGAGAATCTTCCTTGGTTTTGTAATACCAAGGCGACCTCGGGTAGTCATAGGATGCCTAGGTGGTGGTGGTGGCTGTTGAGGTGGTGGTGTAGGTATGTGAGGAGGTGTATGAGGTGGTGTGTTCAAGGGAGGATTATCTTGTGGTGGTGGATCTTGGGTCGGTGAGGAGCGTGGTAAAGTGGTAGTGGGTGAGCTATTTGCAAAGTGGTGCATAATAGCAGGAGAGCATGGGGAGTCAAGGAAGGCATAAGTAGAGGGTGATGGTGTAGTACATGAGGCAAAAGGGAAAACAGATTCATCAAATATTACATGCCTAGATATAAAAATCTTGCTACTATTAACATCAAGACACTTATAACCACGATGCGAAGACGGGTACCCAAGAAAAACACAAGGAGAAGAACGACTTTGAAGTTTATTAATTGTAGTGGAAGGAAAGAGAGGAAAACAAAGACACCCAAAAGTACGAAGGTGAGAATACGAAGGAACCTTTTGATAAAGAACTTGAGTTGGAGACTGAGACTGGAGAAGTTTGGAAGGTGTAATGTTGATGAGATAAGTCGCCGTTTGTAATGCATGATGCCAATACTTTGGTGGCATAGACGAGTGAGCAAGGAGAGTGCGAACTAAGTTGTTTATAGTTCGAATCTTTCTTTCGGCTTTCCCATTCTGCGAGGAAGTGTGAGGACAAGAAAAACGAAATACCATCCCATTTTTAGCACAAAAATTTTCAAAGGAAGAGTTGGCATATTCTTTACCGTTATCACATTGCAAAGATTTAATATTGCACTTCAACTGAGTTTGGATAAAGTTGCTAAATGTCTCAAAGATAGAGAACACCTGCGATTTGTGAGAAATGGGAAAAGTCCAAAGAAATTTGGAATAATCATCCAATAGAAGCAAGTAGAACTTATGACCTGCAGAGCTTAGGACAGGTGAAGTCTAGAGATCACTATGAATCAAGTCAAAAGGCAAATATGTAGTAGTAACAGAATTAGAAAAAGGCAACCGAGTATGCTTGCCCAAAACACAAGATTGGCAAATAGAATTCATAATGTCCTTATTACAACTGAAAAATTTATTATGACTAAGATAATTGAAAATATTGGAAGCAGGGTGGCCCAAGCGATTGTGCCAAGTAGTAGGAGAAACTGCAGAAAAAGCTGAATGTGAAAATGACAAAGGATATAAGTCCCCCGTACTATTGCATCTCATGACTGTAGTTCCCGTCTGAAAATCCTTCACAGAAAAGCCGTAAGGATCAAATTCAATAGCAGCGTGATTATCAGTAACAAAACGTCTAACAGAAACAAGATTTTTAATCAAATGTGGGGCATGCAATACATTATTGAGTTTAAGGGATGGATTATTTAATAGGTTAGTTTGTCCATAACCACGAATTGGAATGCTATTACCGTCACCAACAACAATAGTAGATGGAATGCTCAAATTAGAATAAGACAAGAGAGAACCTGAGTTATTCGTCATATGAGACGAAGCACCAGAATCCATGTACCAGGATTCGTCCGGGGCATGCATTGATAGGGCTTGCATTGTATGCTCGATGTCGGTTGGTACTGTTGAAGCAACATGGGCTTGAGGCCTCGGGCCAAGGATGCCTTGTTGTGGGCCGGACGGGCGAGAGAGAGATGGACGAGGCCAAGGGGCCGTAGGATATGGGCAAGGTGGTACTTGCCATGGTAGGGGCCAATGGGGTCATGCAACTGCTGGAGAGGACCAAGATGGGCTGGCCCATGGTGCAAGAAGTTGCTGGTGTGGGCTTTGGAAGTTGTCGGACGGGCTGTCATGCATGGACTTTCCACGACTTTTAGAAGAAGCAACACGAGAGTTCCCATGGGAGTTCCGAGCCGAACCTCGGTGTGGTCGTGAGTCCAAGCCACGGGACCGTCCATCCGAACCACGAGGAGCAAGACCATGATCCGTCCGGGACGGGTTTGAAAGCTGCACTGACTAAAAAGGATGGGCAGCCGTGTTCATTAGTAGCGTCGCACCAGTAATAGAAGAAGCAACTGCCATCTGGTTTGCCTTGCAAGTCTCTTCTAGAATGAGCATTGAACGAGCCTCGTAGAAAGGAGGAAGAGGCTTGCTTTGTTGGATCAAGGTAGCCACCTGATCATAGCTCTCATTCAGACCTGTGACAAGCTGAATTACCATGCGGTTGTTGGAGACCGGAGCTCCGACACTTGCTAATTGGGCTGTAATGGCCTTCAACTCTTGGCAATATGCCGAAATAGAAGAGAAATCATCCAAGCATAAACGTGAAAACTGGTTTTCAAGATAAACTGCTCGGGAGTTTTCATTGTCCCGAAAAATTTGTCTCAACGAAGTCCATGCTTTGAATGTCAGGTGTGATAATAGTGAGGAGAAGGTCAGAAGAAATAGTACCATATATCCACTGTAATACGGTTGCATCTAACCGAGACCACAATATCGGATCTGTTGAAGCCGAGGAGAGTGTTGGAGTTCTGATCGGAGCAGGTGGTGTGGCTTCGGAGGACTGATCTGTTGAGGCCGAAATCTCTGTCGCAGCAGCAAGGGCGGAGGAAGACGGTGGCAAGATATGGTCTTCAGCAAGAAACACCCGGCAGTGCACCTTAAAGAGCTCCGACCAGGTACTGTAGTGGCCGGTATCCATGGAAAGGGTGATAGGAACATGGTTTTTGATGTTCATAACAGTGAGGGCTGGGTGGAATTTAATAGCCATGAGGGAGAGAGGATCGCAGTTGGTAGGGCAAGGTTCTGCGTTTGTGAAGTTTAACCAAAACAAACTGTATGTTTATGTGGCTTTGCAAAATAGGAATAAGGTTTACGGAAAGTAGAAAGGATCGTGTAGGACTATGATACCATATAAGATGATAAGTAATTAGGAAATAATTCCATGATTTCATATCATTAGTAATTAGGTATTTATACACTTGACTTTGTATGTTTGAACTTTGAAAATATAATCTATACAATCTTCTATCTATAATAAATGTATTTGATTTTCAAATGATATAACTAATTACTATTAATTATCTCGGCCTCTTGGGATACTTTTTGAAGTCTCCAAAAATGTGAGTACTCCTTTTGATTTGACTTTACTTTTCTTCTTAATCCATTACTGTGGCGGATCAAGGGAGCTTGTTATTCTAAAAGACATTTTTTTTTATCAGAGAGAGAGAAATGCAATATCGCAAGTACATATGGGGAATGGAACCAATGATCTCATACTTAATAAATAAAGTCTCTACAACTTCATGCACGACCCTTCATATTCTAAGAGTAACATTGACGAAATTCGTGATATATATGAATAACATTGACGAAATATCTTAGAGTAACATTGACGAAAGTCGTGATATATATATAGGATAGGTTTGAGGTGAAAACTTGTCATTTTGATGAAAACAGAGAATCAATCTGCAATGATAGATCAATATAATCCGAGGGTTCAAATAATAATAGTAACATAACTGTAAATATGCAAAACTTTGTATTTATTTTTTATATGTATTTTATAATCAAAGTCTCCAGCTAATCCTAAGTTCAATAGGTTCAAGTTTGTAAGTAATTGACGTGGTGATAAGTACTATAATAGTTCCACGTCCAATAATTAGGAGCTCACAAATGAGCAAGTGTTATAATTTCATGACTAACTCTTCATCCTTTATTTAGAAGAAATTAAGTCAAAATAGATAGTTTTTTTTTATCGGAAAGAAGGATATTATATATAAATAAAGTAATACTGTGGTGGGGGTCTTAGGATGGGAGCCACAAACCCCAGGAAAATAGTACAAAAAAATAGAAAGCTAAGAGAAAAAAGAAGGAGAAAGCAAGTAACTCAAGCAAGAGACCCTCTAAACTCTGAGAGGAGACTAAAACCTCGAAACTGGACAAGTGAACAGTGATAGAGGGGATCACATGGGTGGATCCTCTAGCCCCAAAAAAACTGAGCGACCATGAACACTCTGCCAAAGGCGCCTAGCTTTGCATAAATCGATTGCTGAACCTGACCATGATCAATTGAGGGATCTGCCAAATCACGACCCATGAACACATTGTCATTACGGACACTCCAACACCCAACAGACCAATAAGCATCCACACCTTGTGGTGGTGCGGAGAGCTGAAAAGAGCGGACCAAGACGAGAGGAAGAGACCTAGAGCTGACGGGAGCGCCCCAAAAACACTCCATACCTTATTTATTGAACACTAAATAGATCATTGCATAGTTCATTTCAAGCTCCAGTAAACAAAATTGTAAGTTTGTAACATAGTGCGATCGAGTCATGGTTTGATCCTGCTATAATTTATATGCATAATTTACTTCACAGTCATCATAGCAACGATATTGATCATTTTCAGACCGACTAAATATCTATAAGTGATTGACAAATCACATCTTCACAATGTCACGAATAAATCATCTCTACAAAAATGCATATCAAAGATCATAGATTTTGTGTTTCACAGTTTGGGAAAAGTCTAGCAAGTAACACGAGTCCAACTCTTGAACTGATATGTACATTCCTAATCAGCAAGAACATATAGATCTAAACTTCCACAACTAAAATATCAATCTTCTACAAATACACTAGGTTCACAAAGATGCCTCATGAAGACTCACCAACACAAACCTAAGTCAATCGAACTCTAATACCATTAAATTCTGTTTAAAGTAGGTCATTTATACCGGGTCAGACTTCCACAACTAAAAGATCAACCTTGTTATTTAGGTGTGGCTTTAACCTTTATGAATTACTATTTATTCTTACTTTATGTGGGTTTATACAAGGGTGTGTACCGATCGGTTAACCGGCACCGACACGCTCTTTCGCCACCAGACCTAAGGTTCCTTGAAAACGTTCACTAGCACTGGAACGGGCAAAATCTTATCAGTTTTCGCCGGTCGGTAATAAGTTTTAACCAGGATAGCCAAGATTGGAAGAAACGACGATGAAGAACGACAAGAACATGAGGTCGGGATGTCTAGAAACCTCGTACACAAGCGACAATGACGAGAAGACAAGCACAAAAGGCAACCAAGAAAGGGGCAGGAAGAAAATGAAAAGTCGTCTTCCTTGTCGGAGTTTGAACCTTCTTCTCCCATTGCGGTCAAGAACTCTGTTGACTATATACTTTATTTACAGAAACGAAAGAAGAGGAAAAAGGATAGAGTTTTGTAGGGTTCATCAAAAAGGTTAGGTATTTGGGATATGTGCTTGGACAAAAATCAACTAATGGACTGTTGTTTCAATTGTGTTGAATGAGTTTAGTAAAAAAGGATGAATGGATTAAATGAGTTGTATAATTAGTTAGCCCAACAACTAAGGGTTTGTAAACCCTTAGTTTTGTTTTCTTTTTCATGTTTTTTTTATCAGAAAGAAGGGAAATACAATATCACAGGTATAAGGATTAGAACCAGTAACCTCATGCTTGTTACATGAAGCCTCTACCACTTTACATGTTGTAAAGTTCATAACATCATAGTTCTCATCTACTTTTTAGGGGTGAGCAAAAAATTAGAAAAAAAATCCGAATTGCTTCCAAACCTGAATAACAATGAAGTCTCGTATTTCTATGGTTCTTGGGCCTTGTTGATTTGCAGATGATCAATTTTTTTTTTTCTAGATTTTTTGCATACCCCTACTTCTAAGTGTAGAACCAGCTAGCGGAAGGGTAAAGGAGGAGAGCGACAGGGATAGGTGTCGGTACTAGTTTTGGTGGTTAACTAGCAATTGTTAACTATGGAAACTGGAACCCGATCGTATTCCTCTCGGTACTCCATTTTTTCCACCAGCCCCACTCCGTTTCTCTCCAGTTCTGGTTCCGGTACAACCCATACCAATTTTACGGGTTCCGGTTAAATTTGGCCACTCCTAAATTTATAGCCATGAGATCCAATACAAATGTCTTTGAAAATACAAATAGATAAATTCAATCTTAGCCATCCAAATCTGAATTGGGTTAGATGACCCGCGGATGACCCGTATCCAACCCATGTGTTCTGTATTACCTTATTAAAAGTAACAAAACCCTAGTTAGGATATTGTATATAGTCTGCCTCATCACGGAGACAAACCAACAGCAACAATGATGAAAAGACAAAAGATGAGTTTGGTGGAGGCTCTGCCAACAGAAATCATAGTCCAAATCACATCAATATTACCCCTAAAATCCATAATCAACTGCATGCAAGTATGCAAGCTGTGGCGTACCCTAATCCCTAACCCTTTCTTAGCCAAACACAACCCCAACTATTTCATGCTCTACAACGAAGAATCAGCCAAGTTCGCAATCCTCGATCATGATTATGGTAACCCTAGTTGTATCACTCAAGACCAAATTATTCCGATGAAGCCCTCCTTCCCCGGCAACGAAAGACCAAAGAGCGTACACATCTGTGGTTCATGCAATGGATTGATATGTGTAGTGGAAATTTTTGGGCTCGAAACAAGAAATATACACATATACAATCCCATCACAGGAGAATCCGTCACCGTCCCCAAACCTAACCGGAATTGTTTCATAGATGGGGATCACTATGCATTTGGGTTTTGTCCAGTTACTAACCATTATAAAATCTTTAGATCGACTTGTAAGGGCAATTACTATATCAATTTTGATGTTGAGATATACACTCTTGGAAGCCAAAGATGGAGACACGTTAACGGATGTGTTTCGCCACAAATTTGGATGCGGTCGCGTCCAATTTGTGCCGGAGGAGTTCTTCACTGGATATGGTCTGAAGAATATGGGTCCAAGTGCTTATCAATCTTCACATTTAACCTCGCGACAGAGGAGTTTGGATGCGCTGCTCCGCCTCCTATTGGTGTAGGCGAGAAATTGTTGATGATTGGATACATGGATCGTTGTTTGATTGTCACAGCTCGTCGAAAGTTGGATTCGGTGAAATATATTGACATATGGGTGAGGAAAGAATGGAGGTGGACTAAGAATTGGGTTGTTCGTGATACCGGTATCTATGGTGATAATCATCTTGTGCCGTTAGGAATATCAGCTGATGGAATCATATTAATTCTACGTCCATTTGGTCTGTTATACTCTTTTGATCCGAAAGCCAAACATGGTACTGCTCTTGTTCATGTTGTTTATCCTCGTCCGTGGCCAGGTCTGGTTCCTTATGATGCAACTCTTATCTCTCCACGAGGCTTGATGAAGCACGTAAGGCTCTGAATTACCGCTACAATATTATGATTCTATATCATCTTATCAGCACTTGTTATACTATTTCATCAAGTATTAGTTCATTGTCATATATTTATAATGATCATGATCCTTCGCTACTCAATATGTGATAGGTTAGAATGTGTCACATTTTTAATATGTGATAGGTTATAAAGCACTATATTATAGTTTCCAACAAGACTGCATAGCGCCTATAACATTCAGAATCTTGTTATCACCGGAAAACTAACTATTATTAAACGAGTTTTCTTGTACTCGCTATTATTATTGATGAAAAAAAAACTATTAAACAAGTTTATATAGCAACAATAATCAAAATCCATCTCACATTATCTAGTAATTAGTTTTTTTGTAAATCGATTCTTATAGATGAAATGATAGAAGCCAAGGATACAGAGAAAGACATAACATCGTTATACGATTAGCAAAACCAGAAAGGACAAAGAGATACGAACTTGAGTTGCTATAGATAAAGAGCCTACAAAAGAAGCCTAGTGTCACGCTTCGAAAGGTTTAACCTTTATAGCTCGGGGAGTGCGGCACTTAGGGACTTTCCTGGAAGTCCTAAGTAAGCCTCTACGGGAGGCAATAAGAGCAATGGAGAGCAAAGTAGAAGAACGATGCTTGATTCAAGGTGTAAGGGGTCTCTTTATTAGAAACTAGCTAGATTAAAATGGATGCTCGAATGAATAAAACTAGAGTACAAGGGTCATATTCATAGGCTATGATTTACTACTAATTCTATCACAATTAGGAAACAAATAATAGGAAAGGAGTGACTTGCAAGGCAAGCAAGGGAGGCGCGAGCAAGGACAAGGTCGGCTAGAGTTTGGAGGTCCTTCTAGAAGCTCTTGATGATGTGGAGAGGAGTGGGCGGCAAGCAAGGCTGATCGGGCTTGTTGGAGACGCGAGCGGGCCGGTCAAGGATGGCGCACACGTGCCATAGGTTTGAAGGTTGTGTGCATGGCTTCGGGCTTCAAGGAGGGGCGCGCAGGCTTTAGGAGTGTCGGTCCACACATGGGCTGCACGAGTAGCAAGCTTTAGGAGGCCCGGTCCACTCGTGCCCCATGCGGGCCGGCTAGGGTTTACGTGTCCACAAGTTCGGGCCCGTGTGGTCTTAAGGTCTTGGACTGCTTCCTTCCATCTTCTCTCTTGTTCTAGTTAGTCGCGGGCTTTGTTAGGTCTTCTTCTT
>JAYMSW010002414.1:0-13931 GCA_036897725.1 Erodium texanum | reverse complement strand
TTATAGTAATAACATTTTTAATTGATTTTTTTTTGAAATAGCAAGGGATGATTAACTTGGAAAAAATGTTGCTTATTGTTTTTTAATGAAATTAAAAGATGTCAAACATTATTTTTTAGATTAAATGTATTTTTTTGTTGAAATACAACTGGAACATTAACGTTTTTTTAGAAAAAATATATAGATTATTTGTAAGATAAATATAAACAGTTTCTAGTAAAATAATATATTTTAGAGTTTAGGGTTAAGATATCACTGGTCTTGTTTTGTAGATCTCGAGAAAAAAAAAATATTGGCGTTTGAACGAAGTGAATCGGAGTTCAAATGAAGTGGAATGAAGAAAAGAATAAAAATAGTGAAAATTAAGTTATTGCACAAAATAATGACAAGTGGTATCATTAAAAAATTGAAGGGTTGAGATTAGTTCATTGGTTTGTATTTTAAGCTAGGTTTGTATTTGATCTCGTGCCATAGAATAATATTGTTTTTAGAATTTAATGAGTAGAGTTTTATCTATTTATTTATTTATAACAAGATTTGAATACTCATATCATCTGATCATCAGTTTTTTTTTTTTCAAATGTAAAAATACTTTGAGAAAGAATAATATCCTTCCAAATACTTTTGGGCCATTAATTAAAGAAAGAGGTAATAAAATGCTTAAGCAATACGTACTATTATTCTATTTGATTTTAGAATAATTAAATTATTATTATGAATTTTAAATAGTTTTTATTACCATTATTTCAGACGATGAGATGATAGAGAGGCTTGAGGTAGCTCTTCAATGGCGTTGAGGCTCACTCTCTTCTCGCGGTTCTGAATTCTGATTCTCGCTAAATTGGCCCTCTCGACGGTACTGTTCGGAGGATCTCGCCGGCGGATATCGGAGCTCCGTTTCAGTGCGATCAAATCTAGCTCGGCGGAGGGAACAGTGGACTAGACGCGCGCCCCCCTCGTTTGCCTCTATCTAGCTGTCACTTTCATGGTCCTGGTTTTGGAGAGAGAAAGCTGAGGAGACCTTGTTTGGTTGCCGAGAAAATTGATGAAAATGAATGGGATTAACAACGGAAATGGATTCGGCAGCATGGAGAATGAGTACATTCGGAGGCACCACAGGCACCAGCCGGGACTGAATCAGTGTAGCTCTGCCCTCGTCAAGCACATCAAAGCGCCTGTTCATCTCGTAATTTTCTTTCCCTATTTCTCTCTATCTGTATATGAATGTAAATGATGTATGTCTGGATTTTTTTCTAGCTATATATTTCTACGATTATGTGTATCTATACATATAAGTATATGATTGTGTATAGATTTTTTTTGAGTATGGATTCTATAGTGACTCAATAATTTGGGTTTGCATATCCGAGTCTGGAGGATCATGTTAGGATTGCTGAATTTTCCTAGCAATTTTGGATTTCATTTTGTGAATAATGTTTGACTTTTTGTAATTTTTCAGAATGACTAGTTTTTGCAGTCCGAATCGAGCTTTTTTTGTTGTTGGCTTTGTTGGAGCTGTTTCTTCTTTGGTATCACTCTTGGAGTCTCAATCATGGGGAAGGTCAATTTTAAAATTGTTGTTATTTTCACGGCTAACTTCGATTCACAATGGTCTGGACAATCCATCTCAGGTTTTGTCTTGTTCAAAATTTGTTTAGGATGCATAGCTTTTGGGAGAAGGTCAGTTTTGTATTCTTATTAAATGTTAGGTCTGTTATGATACTTTTACAATGTATCATAGTGTCTGTTCATTAGATTCTATTTAGGTTCACTTTGGTTGCCAAGTACGTGTGAAAGAGAAAAGAAACTGAAGTTTTGGACGGTAAATTTCACAATTTGACATTTTAGTACTAAAATGAGTCTTCATTTCAACTGTATCTGATTCAACCATTGTTTCATATACCTCTAGCACAAAATTATATCCTGTTTCCATCCTTGAATTCCAGGCTTAAGAATTGTGAGACATTTCTATTTGTATGATATAGATATGATCTTCTCATTACTGATTGCAGAACTTGATGGGCACCTTTATGCTACTGGGTTCAGTTCTCATCCCTGAAATGTACATTATTTTGTTTCTGTCATTAGGTTTGGTCTTTGGTAAGGAGATTCGACCAGCCACAGAAGTATAAGCCTTTTATCAGCAGGTGCGTTGCACAGGGAAACCTAGAGATAGGGAGTTTACGAGAGGTTGATGTTAAGTCAGGGCTTCCTGCCACTACTAGCACTGAAAGATTGGAACTTCTTGATGATGATGAGCATATCCTGAGCATCAGGATTGTTGGTGGTGATCACAGACTTAAGGTATGAAATTGTTTGCTCTACTCGAAGTATCATCCATTCATCTGTCTGAAACATTTAACATTCACTATGATTTCTCCTTCATTTGTTATAAATTTATTTCTATTTGTGTAAGTTTATATGCTTAAGCTTCAAATACAATAAGGTAAGGGAAAGTATAGTGTTTTGCGATATTTGGCTATTTGTGATAGTATCGAGACTCAGTATCTGGGTTGTTGTAATCAACAGTTCATGATCATGGTATTATCATCAAAGTAGAGAGGTATTTTGGGGCTGCATTTGTTTTTCTTTTATCAGATGATATTACAAAATCTTTCATTTCACTACTGATTAAATGTGATTGTTGTCCTTTTTCTGTTGTCTTTCACCAAAATTGTCTTGAAATCATTACATGTTGCTGATAGGCAGCAACTATTGACTTGAATCCTATTCATTTAAAACACTGTCATCCCTCCTTTCCTTTTCTCCTAAATGGACTTTCTTGCCGTGGTTTGGTAAATTTTTTAGTAGAACAAGACGATGATGTCTCTTCATGTAACCCAGTTGCTGTCTTCAGCATGTGGAGATTATTATGTCAGTTTCCCTACTTTCATAGAATTATTTTCAATTTCAACGCTGTGGCATGATTCTCAACTTATCATTATTCTTTTGATAGATTGGTAGAACATCAAAAATGAAACTGTAGATGAATAACAGTAATTAGCAGTTGAGAAAATTTCTGATTATCACAGCTTGGGTCTTCTTTCCCTGAATGATGCAAGCTTTATTAATTGCAATTAAGAACCTTCTCGAACTGGATTATCCATGTATGCCATGCCTGCTGGGGCAAACTGAGGGCTACATCCATCCCTACCGGGTACTCTTTTTTCTTCTACTCTGGCCTGATCTAGTTTTGAGCAGTGTGCTAACTAACTAACTATATTAAATAACATAAAAAGTGTCGCTTTCTCTTTCCATTGGTGGGATTAGTTGGAAATGAAGAACTGACATGATTTGTCCTTACATTAAAAAATGGCAAAGCCTACAGGTTTTGTGAATTTAGTTTGATTAGTAACCACAGCTTGGTGTCACTGTTTGGTTATAAGTCCCTTTGGTTACTATGCAACCATCTTAACACAGCCCAATCTTGTTTCTGTCTATTATTGCAGAACTACTCCTCGATCATTTCCATCCACCCAGAGATCATTGAAGGAAGACCGGGGACTCTAGTCATCGAGTCATTTGTGGTAGATGTGCCCGATGGGAACACCAAAGACGAAACCTGCTACTTTGTCGAAGCCCTGATCAAGTGCAATCTCAAATCACTAGCTGATGTCTCCGAGCGACTTGCAGTGCAGGATCGAACCGAGCCAATTGAGCGGATCTGAATAGTGTCAGGAATGTATGAGGAGAAAGATATGTGGAGTCCAAAATGCCATGGATGAAGCTTCCGAGGCTCTCATAAACTCGGCAGCTTTGGGGATGGACATGGTAGCATCTTTGCTATGTTCTGCCCTTCTCATTGTATTTCAGTTCAGTAAGTGTATGCTTGAATTAGGTCAACAACCACAGCTCTTATTAAGATTCTGAGATGAGAAGACTGGGTTTTTTTTTTCTCTATTGAGTATTTATGTGATGATGAATGTTACGAGTTTTGTCTATGGTGTCGGTGTATATACATATGGTAAAAAGAGCTGGTATTTGTATATTTGGTTCGTAGAGTTTAGATTAATGGAAGAAAGTTTGGTGAAAAAGAGAGCCCGTGGGATGTAATCGAGGACAATTGTAAGTTTTTAACACTTTTTGGGATAAAATAACATATTATAGCTACTAGCTAGCTTGAACCGTCCATGTTTTGTACACATAACTATCCTTGAACATTCATTTCTTTTCTCTCGTGTAGTTTAAACTTACAAATGAAAAGTCTGAAATGCCCTTTACTATTCTCGAGTTCCAAATAATTATCGCTTTGTTTGAATGAATGAAGGGTAGGGTATTTTAGATTTCTTAATCAAAGTGTGCAAAGCCGAATAATAGACATTCAATATCAAATGTTATGGTTAATAGACTTGTATACATTCAATATCAAATGCTATGGTTTTTACTTGTCTATCAGCTTCCAAAACAAGTGCACCACAGGTAAGAATTTGATTTTTTTTTTTTTTTTGGAAAAAAGTATAATCCAAATTGGAGAAACAACATCCAGGAGAGACTTATTTACAATCTCTCTCTCACTAACTCTAGAAGTTCGCCAAGGTTATTATGGTCCACAGGAAATAAACTCCCTATAGTCTCATGTATTCAATTTCCAAAATTTGAACCCATAATAGGGCCACAACAGTTTAAATAGCACATCTTCTACTACTGCTGCTTCTGATAGGACCAGGCTTTCGCGTACCTTGAACTCCCATAGGCCGATCTTATGACGAGGAAATAGAGCTGTCGGGTTAATTTGTTCTATAATTAATTACCTGTAGTGCCATAAATATCATGTACAGAGACCCCCATGGTAGCTGAGTAGAATACAGACAGGAAGACGACAATTCTTAGGCTGGTACAAGGTCCCCTTCTTCTTGTTGCACTTGGTCTTGTTGCTCGGGAACTTGCCTCCCTGCCATATATGGGTGAAGAGTTCGCTTTATTTCCTCTGCATTTAAGGTTTCGTACTCCAAAAGTGCACCCGCCAGAGCATGTAGCGCCTTCTCATGCTGATAAATATTACCAGAGTTAGTAAGCTGTAAGCTTATGGTTAGCCCTAATCTAACTCTAGCCTAAGATAACCACTTGGTTGTTTTTAAATAAGCAACATAAGTCTTAAACAAACCTTCTTTAGGAGGGCTTTCACACGATCATATGCTTCTCTTAGAAGTTTCACCACCTACATAATCAAATGATCAATTTGAATCCAAATCCATTGGTGTAATTAGATTAAGACAGATCAAAATCAAACACATACTTCAGCATCAATGCGTGATTGCATTTCTGAACTTGGGCGTTCTTTGACATGAACTGGACCTATTTTATCACTCATCCCACAACCTGAAACCTGATACAAGGAAAACAACAATTTGCTAAATAGAAATGATAACAAGGAGATTCATGTAAAATAAAGACTCAAGTTACTAGCCAACTGGAGAGTTTCTATAGGTATTCAAAACGTACCATATAACGCGCAAGCTCTGTAGCAGTTTGAAGATCGCTACTTGCTCCAGTGGTAATATGGTCTTTTCCAAAGATAAGCTCTTCGGATACTCGTCCTCCCATACACACATCAAGTCGGGCCAATAGCTGCTTCTTACTAACCGATGTCTCGTCACTTGAAGGAAGCTGAGTAACCATTCCCAAAGCAGATCCACGTGGCACAATTGTTGCTTTGTGAATTGGATGAGCACCTTCAGTGTTCAAGGCGACAATTGCATGCCCACTCTCATGATATGCAGTGAGCTGAGATGTAATTATCCATGTTCTAAGCAAATAATTCTTGGATGAGTTTAAAAAAATGCATGATAGAAGATACTCATACCTTCTTTGATTCTTCCGAGAGGTACATTGTCTTCCTCTCTGTGCCCATGAGTATTCTGTCCTTTGCAAACTCCAATTGTGTAGCAGATATCTTCTCTGCACCTTCAACGGCAGCTTTAATTGCAGCAATATTTACCAAGTTTGCCAAATCTGGGAAAGGATATACAGAGGAAAGAAAAAGTTCATTGTGATGTTATTACAGTATGTTTAGGAGGAAACATGATAAATAAACCTCGTCATTTTGATATAGATATGGTGTTAATCACACCTGCCCCATTGAATCCCGGTGTGCCACGAGCGAGGGAATTAATATCCACATCATCACCCAGTGGTTTATCTTTTATGTAGAGCTCCAATATCTCTTGTCGACCCTTTACATCGGGATTTGGAACAACAATCTAGAAGAAATAAATCTATGGTTTAGAAAAGATTGCTTGTAGCAAATATCCTAAGCTCCAGAGTGAAAGAAATAAAGGTATCAGAAAGCTATGGATAGATGATTAACAAACTTACATGTCTGTCAAATCTACCAGGCCTGGTCAAAGCTGGATCAAGAATGTCAGGCAAGTTTGTAGCAGCAATCAATATTATTCCCTACGAAAGGATGTGCAAAATCAGGCATTAGTGGGAAGGGCTTATTAGTACCAGAAGCTTATGTAACAGTACCAATGTACCTCATTTTGTTCAAAACCATCCATTTCAACAAGCAGTTGATGCAAGGTCTTCTTTGTGTGGCCTTCCCATTGTTTCCGAGTAGATCCAACTGCATCTATTTCATCAATGAAAATGATGCAAGGAGCCTAGAAAAGGTGCAAAAAACACATAACATTACTAGAAGAAAATTAAGTTTGAGTACTTGCCTATAAGAACAATATTGCATAAGAAATATGTTAGGAAACAAAATGTATGAGTTGACATGCACTGCAAATTGCATCTTCACCATGACATGCTTCATATCAATCTGATTGATTCTACATTTCACTTTAAATTTAGAAACAAATGATAAACGACATGTTTACTACACATGCATTCTCCTTTTTGCTGAAACTGGTCTTAGCTTTGCGAACGGTGAAATGGAACAAAGAGAGAATTAGAGGATTGACATGACATGACAGAAACAATGGACATACATATGTTCTAAACTTGGTCTTCACATATCCAGTGATCTTTACATACAATTCTTCAGCTATATATGTACCAAAAGAAACTATTAAAAGTGAAAAGGTACAGATCATTTCTATGATGCTATCCCCCTTAAATTATGCTTCCAGCTAATCTAAAACAATAGCCAAAGTTAAACCACAAATGGGATTGTTACCAAGGATGTTTTAAGAAAGAACAAACCTTTTTTCTAGCCGCCTGAAACAAGGATCTTACACGCCGAGCACCAACCCCAACAAACCTGCCAAATGAAAGCAGAAACAGGCTACAAATTTCGACCACCAAAAAAAAACTAGTCTTCATTTGAAGCAGAAAGTGTTACTCATGAATGCAACAGTAATAAGCAACTTGATTCAACCTCATTAAAAGGGAAGGAAGGCAAAGGGAAGGGACAAGGTCATAAAAAAATACAGATATTGAGGTTAGACGAGAAATATGGTTGTTAGGATGTCCTAGAAAGTAAGATTCCAAAAAGTCTAATGGAAGGAAAATGATTCTTGCAGGCAACACAAACTAGCTTAGGACTATGGCTGGTTTAATTAAATGATTGTTTTTACTTTCTTCTTATTGCCTCAGAATAACCAGTACAAGAGAACATTGTGATCATAATACTAAAATATATGTTAGAAAGTCAGTCACATTTGTCATTAAGAAAGAAGATGACTTACATTTCCTCAAATTCTGATCCGGCTCTGTAGAAAAATGGTACCCCTGCTTCTCCAGCAATAGCCTTCAAGGTTCAAGACAAATCAATTAATTACTACCAAGCATTAAGCCATACAAACTAGCTTCCACATGGACATGCACTCATTCATGTGAGAAATATGAGGAAAAACATTGCTTGTTCCTTATTGTCTAGCGATGAAAAAAGGAACCAGACAATGTGTCAATGTATGATAACTGTCACAGGTCACCATCATGAACAAGGGAATATGAGGAGTATTTCATCTCAGCAAGAACTAAAAACATGCAATAGCTAACTCATTAACTGGAACCTCCACATTTCCCACGGAATATAAGTATTTAATACTCTTTCTATCATGTGTATTGCATGGATCTGGAAGCTGAACAAATACGGGATGTTAACCAGGAACATCATGAAGTTCAATAAGCGCCCATATAAAATATAATTGAAAACCAGGTAAGTGAGGGGCTCTGCTTTAAAGCTCCAAGACAAGCTATAGAGAAAGAATCAAATACAAAATCAAGCAGTTATCAACATTTGAGAGAAGCAGTTAAGATCAAATATTAATGGTCATTCAATAAAAAATATGATGCACAATACTAAATATGCCTATCAAAACAACTTCTATTATTTTAGTGGCATTTGAAAGTTCTCCATTCCTATAACACAACAGTAAAGTGACTAACCTTGGCAAGAAGAGTTTTCCCAGTTCCAGGGGCTCCTGTCAGAAGAATTCCCTGCAACAGGAACACATTTAATTCATTTGACACAACATATCCGGCAGAACTGAAAAAAGAACAGATACAGAGAGACGCCATATTAAAGAAAAGGGTTCTACAAATAATACTACCATTAACATACCTTTGGCAACTTCCCCCCAAGTCGGGTAAACTTTGCTGGATTTTTTAGGTACTCCACGACTTCCGCAAGCTCTTCTTTTGCTTCATCACAACCTTTTACGTCCTTAAATGTTTTAACATTCTGCAGAATTTTTTTGAACTTGTATATTTCAGGCACAATGTTTATTGGTAAGAAAAGAATTCATTTGTATTTTGCTTATTAAATAACCAAAGGTTACAAATGTCACTAACATAATCAGGGGATACTTTTTTCAAGCTACAAGCAACCATCGAGTGAAAAAGTGTTTTGACTGCAACTTGGCATTGACATGCATACTATAATTTTATGCAGAACAGAAATCTTTCCCTGTTAGTAAACCTACACTATTTCTACATCTTAGTCAATCATAAAAAATCGACTAAACTTCCTCCTTTTGCTGCAGATCTAATCCCAAAAAAAAACTATATTCTTCCATATTACTGGTAAATAAAGCAACTACACTATACCCCATCAATCTAATCCTCTTCCATCTACCAGACAACAAATATATAGGATGAGACAGATTTAGAGGATCACTGATGATAGCAATGCCATACCTTATCGGGCACAACTTCTTTATTTAACTCCTTTGGGGAATAAGAAGAACTTGAGCCAACACCTGGAGCACCTATACTACCGGCTACATTTGCGATGTACTTTTGAAGTGCAACAAAACCCATCACCCTGAGCACAGATTTCATATTTAGAAAAAGAAATCAAACATTCAAGCAGGCACCAACCTTTCAGATAACATACATTGGAAGAGTTAGAGAGAGGTTATGAAAAATTGAGGGAAGAGGTTTGACTTAGGACCTCTGTGCATTTCACATAGATTTAATACTTTGTACTTAAATAAATAGAGAGAGAAACATCCAAAGGCCAGTGACTCATACCACACTAATAGAACAGCAGCAGAGACCAAGATACTGGTAAAAATCTCTTGTGCGATACGTGATTTGCTCGAGGCTTTAGGGTCCACCTGATGAAGGAAAATTATTAAAAAGATCAGAAAACTAAATTGAAGATCATGCCAATGAAAGAAGTATGAATCGATCTCGCCTGCACTAAATATTGATCCTTACCATAACCACATGCAATGGCTGTCTCTCAGATATGCCAGGGCTCAGAAAGGTCTCACCCATGTTCCCTGATGCACGCTCTTTCAGCTCTTGTAACTGCAAATAAATTTTGAAAATCATTTGACTGAAATAAGGCAAGATACCGAACACAAAACAAGAAAGGATAAAGAATGCAATCCCTATGTATCTAGAAATACAGATGATAAAATCAGTAAAAATGGTTCCAAAACTGGTATTCAAATACAAGCGTCTCTACAGAAAACATGCAGTCAACCATAAGAAAAACAGGAAGGGGGCATGCTTGATTACCAATGCAGGAAGAGTGGCAGGCTTTCCGGATTTTTCATCCGGAAGAAACTCAGAAATACCATTGGTTGCCACAAGAGCTCGAATATACTCTGCAACTCCCTTACTGTCCACTGCATGTTCCCTTTGCTCAAAACGTGCCAGAACAGACTCGGGACTGAAAAAGAGCAAGAGTTTAGCTACCATCTTATCTCATTATATATACATGTAAAGAAAAAATGAAAACATAAATAACAATTGCAATGATATCGAAATGCTAAGCTTTCCTTCAACTGCAACACTATATCTTCTTCATCCCTCCATTCCTGAGCAAGCAAAATCAAGAAATTCACAATTTTGACACCTAATACTATTAAATTTACTTTATCATTTCGCTTCATATATTAGCAATGCCATAAGCCATGATTCAATATTCAAAAATGCATTTTCCATTGTCTTCCTACATTTTCTAAGCCAAAACAAAAGGATAAGATTAAGATACCATATTCAAAGCATAATTACTTTCACTCTTGCTCAAACAAAGCAAATCAATGATGATTTAGTATTCTTCTGGAGCAGTAAAAGAACCAACCTATGCTTATTGAGCTCAGCCAACAGAGCAGTCTGCTTGGCGGCGTCTTTGGGATTGGCATCAGCCTCAGCTAGAAGGCGCCCCAGCTGCTTCTCCTGCCGCCGATACGGCCACCAACCACCCAAATACCACATGACTGACGACATGACCTTCTGGCACGCCCTGGTAATCGTCGCCCACACCCCCGTCAAGAAAATCAGCACCCGAATCCTCTTCGCCTCCTCTTCCCCAACCAAATTCCCGCTCTCCTCCCCCAAATTCCCTTCACTTCCTGTTGCAGACAGCAATACATCGCTCCCCGCCTCAATCTTCGAACCTTCACCGCAAAAATCTACAGCATCAGGTTCAATTCCTGAAAAACCCGAACTTCCTCCTCCATCCCCCGATCCGGCGACTACAGAGCCAGAGTCGGGGCTGATGTTGAGGTTTTCAGGAAAAAATGTGCAGGGAACGGAGAGGATACGTGAACGCAAATGAGATTTATGATAAGTGGAGCCGAAACCAGATAGAGATGGAGAAAGGGAGCGATTGGGGGCATAGGAGGAGCGTTTAGGAGAAGACGAGGAATGCGGGAAGAGAGGAAACTTGCAGAGGAGAAGAGAGGTTTGAAGAGCAGCCATTGTTAGGGTTCCTATCGATTCAGTACCAGAGCCCAGAGCTCTCTCTCTCTAGAAGAGACGAGAGAGAGAATTGGGATTTTTGTGTGACACAAGTACAGGGCCTTATCTCCAACTCCAAGTCAATTGATTGAAATGGGCGCCGGCTCATATAAGAAGCTTCCGGACAAAAAATTCTGGTCTCAATAGTAACTTTGCTATTTTCTCATCATCTTAATTATCAAACAATTTTATGAATAAAATCTGTAAGTTGTTATATTATAAATTATTAATTTGAATAATGTTGGACGACTGAACAATGTGCCTAATCTTTTGAGAAAGAAAAAAGTCATTCTATATGAGAGAGCAAGAATGATGAACAATCTTATAATATTAAAACAATAAGGAATCGATCAATCTCTAAATGCAGGAGTCGCTGCCTTTCCTTCATTCCTGCAGACATGGTGCCAGGTAGTGGCGGTTGTGGGAGTCCCACCCGAGCGTCGTTCTGTTGGGGGTTCACCATCGGAGCCAGGAGCATTGTGGGTGCATGGCTGTGTGTTTCTCAGCACTTGCCTGATTATTTCCATCTATTGCTAATTGGGCAACGGGAAGATAAGGATTGGTGCAGTCCCTGAATCAAGAAAAGTGTAACTAATTAAAGTGAGAACCAAGTTGTTCAACACAGAATAAGAAGTGGAAATGTATAGATAAAGTCACTCAAGGGACTAATACGGTACAAGGGCAGTAACCTAAATTTACTACCATAAATCCATGGCTTAGAGTTTTTAAGCAAAGAAACAGCATTTTGATATTTATCATCTACAGGATCATGCAGCATTGGCAGCGTAATTGGTAATGAACAAAAAAAACTAAAATAAGAACACTGCAAGCTCTTGAATAGCAAACGACCACTTATGGACCCGCTTCCACCAATAGACCTACAACTCTTTAATGCATAATCTGCAGGGAATCCTCCGAATTACCAAGGAGATGCTAACTAAATCATGCTGGCATGGGATTCAGTTATAATCAAGTTTCTATAATGATGAGATATAGAACACAGAAGGGGAGAGAAACAAGAAAAATAAAAGGCTAATTAGACTACACCATAGAATGTAATATATTCATGAAAGTGTGATAGGATGAATTTGTTAAACCTTATTAAGTTCTCCAATTCTACAGACCCAGTTACATATAACATTGGTAGTCAGTATTTCCTAATTCCTATGGTGTTTAGTGACTTAGAGCTAATGAAACCCTGCATTTGGATATTCCCATAGAGAGAGCTTATGCGAAATACAATTTTTCTAAGCACCACAAAATTGATGCACGGTACCTAAAAGTGAACTTATATGTGCATATAAAGAGAAGCTTTCCCTCACAAAATAGAGACTATCCTCGGTCCAAAGAGATTAATGTTAACCCCTTCCACCCAACACTAGGGTCAAACAACATTACTGATCTCAGTGAAGAAGCATCAATATTTGCAATTTGACAAGAATAAAAATAACATTACCCTCGTGTGCTCCCATGTTCACAACTAAAGTTGTTATATAACTAATTTATGAGGATACCATTGGTAATCCATGACCAGTTAACCAACAAAAATAGAAATGAAACACTTATTTTCATTTTAGGAAAGCGGGATACTTATTTTAGGGTGGAGGAAGTAGCTAAATCAAAGAAATATATACATATAACCCAAACATGACAACCCGACATGCATCATCAAGTCCTGAAAATTTTGAAGATATGATTTTATTCGAGGAGCATTACGTTACTTACATGAATATCAAAGATTCAAAATAAGATAGCATATTCCCAATTATTGTGTGTCATCTAAACTGTGGCCTTTATGAGAGAAAATAAATTCTCCTTAATCAATAAATGCCCACAAACAATGTGATTACAAGATGGGCTCTTCCAAATTTTCCCATCAAAAACACATCACACAGATAAAAATCAACTATTAGCTCTTAGAACTTGACATGATTTTCAAGCTACACATATAAACAGATGTACATCATTTGTATACATAAAACCGCATATAAATCTACAGAAAATCAAGCAAGTTAAGGCCAATATAGAGGTTGAAGATGAGCCGAAAGAGCTCCAATAAGGAATCGATGCACGTACCTGAGAGAATCGAAGAACTGATCTAGTCATTTTCGCGGCAATATCAATTTCAGGGGTTCGAAGAAGCGACAAAAAACTGAGATATGAGATTTAGCTAAATGACCAATTTATCCCTTTACCAACTCCATGCAAGACAGAGAAATTTCTTATTTACGAGACGAATATGCCCCTTGACCATGGTCCAGCCGTAAGTATTATACACGTATAATATGATTGAATTCAATAATGGGCGTGACACGGATGATATGGGTCAAAGTGACGTAAGCAAAAGACCCGACCCAAACGTCGTAGCACGAATGGCCCAGGTCGTCGTAAGTTGAAGTAACGCGCAATTAGCGTTGAACATTCCGGTCGGTCTCTTGTAATAAGATCACAAACATAAGCTTCTCCGATCCATCTGCTCTGACTTTTCTTCGGTAGGTGGGCCACAGGTTGGTCAGCAATTTGACTAAGAAAGTCAACCCGTCCCCTTTTATATAAATTAACTAAAATTTGCCTCAAATGTATACAACACAGATTAAAAAAAATATGGAGAAAATGAATGACATGGGGTTGATAAGTGAGCTGGCGCAGGGGAGGGAGCTGGCTAAGCAGCTCCAGGCCCATCTCGTGATGAACGGTTCTTGTTCGTCGGCGCAAGATCAAGCTCCGGAGTTGTTGCTGCAGAGGATCGTGGCTTCTTACGAGAAGGCACTGTCCATAATCAATTACCA
>JAYMSW010002413.1:0-13935 GCA_036897725.1 Erodium texanum | reverse complement strand
CGGGGGCTCGTTGGGATTCCCCCTGCTGGTCAGTCGATCAAGCCCAAGTTTTCCCGAGCGTCATTTGTCGAGTGAGCTGATCAGGTGTCCGGATCTAGGGTGCCCGGACCGGGCAGCCCAGATTTAGAAGTAGCGTAGCCGGCACAGTCCAGTTAAGTCTGGATCGCCAGATATGCCAATGACGCTAGTTCAGTTGCCGTGCTGCCCAACCCAAGAGGATAGCTCTCACAGGTGAGATTGATACCGGCTTAATGTATGTAAAATTGTAGTATTAGTTGGTAGTGCTACCAGCTGCGTCTGGTTCCTTTACCAGCTGTGTCTAGATATTTTACCAGCTTATATGTTTGGTTGTATCTCCCAGCTTAGTCTGAGTAGGTTAGCTTCGCCTCTATGCCAATTGTGAGCTCCTAATACGATCACCTAATATCATGTATATTTGTTTGGGATATATATCATTGGGATAATCTTTTCGTCAAAAAAATCCTTACATGATATTACAAATATACACAACCTACTGCGGAGATTTTTATTCTACTTATATTTTCAAATAATGACTGCACAATAAAGATGTCGGTAGAAATTATTGAAGTCCAAGACAGCGATGAAATTATTGTGGGGTACGTAGTAATAGAGCATGCATGTGAAGAATTTGATTGCATGCAAAAGAAATGAAAGTTAAGACGCTGTTGATTGATATATTATATGTGGTGCGTAAATTGTAAGTTACAGGTGGGGTATATCAGAGTAATCAATATCTTGTCTAATATTTTTGGACTCGATTTAAGGCTCCTAAAGTACAGGGAGCTTATTGATACTTTAAGCTGTTTTTATATATTATAATAATTAATAGGAAATATTGTGAAGAACAATGTCCCTAAAACCAAAGGCACCACACTGCCATTTATGGCATTGACAACGAGCAGACAATGTCCCTAATTTGCTATCTTCGATGTAGATATTTGTTTAGGTTCGATACCCAAATGAAAATTTAAGTAATACATCAACAAAATAATTTAATTTTATTGAAAAAAGAAATCCATGTTAGCAGACCCAACACTTGTCATTGAGATAATTAGGAATTGAAATCAGAGTGCACTTACAAAAATACCCCAACAAAAGATCAAAAAACTTGATGGATGCACTGCCTCATATCGCCCTATACCTCAGTATCACAGAAACGGCCAACAGTTCTGAAAGCATTCTCCGAGCAAAAGTTATGTAACTTAAGCTGTACCTGAAACAGCTCAATCAAAGATAAGGTTTATCTTCAGCAAAACAATTACCATTCTAAAATAAATACAACACGAGGTTGTGATTATATGTTCTCTCAACAGACAGTAGTGAAAGTGAAATCTCTAATACTTTTCTGCACACATTATTATTCTCTGTCTTCTTGGCCATAGAACTTATTTGTGAAGGAGAATTTTACAAATTAGTCTTGTACTATGAATTGGATAGTGGGCCTAAATCAGAACAACACGATGCGAGCACTGGATTGGAACATTTCTCGATAGATAGTACAATGATACTAAATCAGCCTTTTTTTTATATAGTATAGCTGTATTGGACTAACTAAGAACAAATGGAAGTACATAGTGAATGGATATTTTGGAACATTTACCATTTGCGAAGCAAAAGTAGAGAAGAATAACTCACCAAGAAAGGGCACAAATCTCGCATACTATAGCTATTATCGTTAAGACCTTACTATGGATCTGGAAGATGACAAAAAGGGATCACATTAGAAAAACAGTAAGTCTATGCTTAAATTTTCTTGATGGTGAAAAAGAAGATGTTATTGGCATCAGTAGTTGAAAATGCACGCTTACCCAGAGACCACAGATGAGGGCCGCAGCAACACATCCAATGTAGATAAATGTTGCAAAAACACGCACAAGATCAAACATCATTCTCATTTGTTGCAAAGGGCCGATGAGAAAAGCTGTGCTGCCAAACGCCAACAAAAGTTATAATCTGGTTATGTTTGTTATTGGAGGTCCGGTTAATCCAAACGCACAAAGCACAGGTAAACACATATGAATAAATTTTGAGCTTAAATAAGAACCTACCTTCCGACAGCCAACATGTTCCCGAAGGTAAATAGTACAGCAAATTTGATAGGCTTGGAAAAAACTAACAATGACTGCAAATAATAGTGAAGTTAAAAGGAAATGTTAGAAGCTTTAATCCACTGGATATTACATTTTAATGTTGCTATTTAGCAAACAAGCTACAGAATCTGCAATGCTGTCATTTCTAAATGAAAGAAAATTTGAGTATCCTTATTGCGTGTTATAATAAGATATATAAAAAAGAGTGCTTTGTTTGTGATATAATGTAAACTGCTTAAAATCATTTGAATAATGAAACATACTAATAAATTAATAATTGACTGAAAATCATTTTCTCAGAACGATTTCTATCAACCTTTTAAAGAGAACTGGATTATGAGTCAATAAAGTGAATGTTCCTAGCAAACTCCAAACATTAAATTTCTAAATTGGAAGTAAGTATTTGAAAAATTCAATCCTTGCTAAGCCAATCAGAATAACGAACCTATTTCTTTCATGAAGGAGTCAACATTAAAGACGATTTTACATCAACAATACAAGAGTCTGTTTGAGAACCTTTGTTATGAATAAGTATTAAAATGACAACAAGCCCACAACAGTCAATATTAATCAAGTGAAGAAGCAAGTGTATGCGAGTATATTAGCCACACAGAATAAAAGCAACACTTACAGATATATGTTCTCCTCATAAATATACATTTTCAGGTTAAGCAAACATGCCCGGTCATTTATGCAAAGTACATACAGGGGCAGTTTTAGGTCAGACATATGATAACATGATACTAAGAAATTTTACCTACCCAGATGTCAAGAATCAAGAACATTAGACATTACTGGAGCTATTATGTTCCTTTATCAAAGATTTGTCCAAAATAAAGGTACTGTTTTCTTCATATTTTTAGAAGCTTGGCAAGAACATCTTAATCTTGTCCATGGACAATGTTGATGGAGAATGCATTGCAGCAAAACCATGGTCCATGAGAAAAGTGAACTTTGGTGGACATTACACAGATCATTCCTATCATAGCTTAGCCAATTCTCAGCACACTCTGCTAAGGAAAATCAGTAAGAGGCGCTCCTGTTTTTTTTTTTCAAGAATCATATTATCATAGCTTCTTTCTCCTTCCTACCGGGAATCACATTATCGAGAGATGGGCAGAAGACATTTTCGTGTTACTTGACCTTTTGATTGACAACTTGTCATCGAATCAATGGTATCATCTCCTACTGAATGTTTAACATGAGTTATTGAGGTCCAATCAACAATAGCATCACCATTTTCATCATATGCTATGGCTTATAAATGTCTCACTAATTGGGCAGTTCATAGATTTTGATTACCACTCCAAAACTACTGCATTTTCCATTCAATTATCAAACTACAAAGCATTACATGTAGTTCAAAACTCAAAATGTCAACCAAATTATTCAAAACATCTGGAACAATTCCAGAACAACAAACATTCATTTTAATTCACTTTGAGAAAATTAAAACTGCCACGTACCAGAAGAATACAAGCCAAACCAGCGACCAAACAGACCGCGAATCCGTACATCCTCTGCAACAGCAAAAAATCAGAATAGGATCAAAGATCCAAAAATAATTGTGATTTAAGAAAAACCACACAATGAATTGGAATTTGATAACCTACCTGAGTATGAGAGAGGGAAGTACACAATCCATCTGAATCTTCTTCACCCAAGAAGCTCTTCTCTGCGTCTCCATCACCATCTCTCGGCTTCCGCATTGTTCAATGGATCACCTGAACTTCGTCGATTGTCAATAGCTTTCACACTTCATATCTATTCTTACGAGAGGCGAGCAATGTTTATTTTTATTTATTACGAGCTTTTCATGAATACTATACAGAAAATTGAGTAATTATGTTGATAGATGCACTTTATTGAGTTTTTTTTTTTTTTTTTTTACTTTTTCTCTTGTGTCTTGTGTGTGTGTGTTTTTTTTTCATATATTAAAAGTAATATACGATTCTGCCAAAAAAAAAGTAATATAGGAAATAAACTATTTTTGTCTTTTTTTTTTTGTATTTTTATTTTTCATATCTTTAAATTAAAATATCATGTATTTTATATATGAAATTTGATTTTATATATGAAATATAGGTATTTGTATTTTATGCTAGTATAATTTATAATTGAAAATCTATGCTTTTTGTAACTATTAAGATAAAATTGCCCTCTATAATTTATAATTATAAACTAATTCTTCATTTAACTCTATACAACCAAATCATTACCGAGATTCATGCTTTTAATGCAAATATATATAACTTAAGTTGCCCTAACATTAACAATTGTAAATTACGTTCTAAAAAAATGGTAAATTTTCCCTCTGTTATTACTTACCTAGAGACACAGATATGATTAATTCGTAACTTAGTGATATTTTATGAAGATATCTTTGAATGGACGCCTATATATGCATATAAATATTATATAGAAAGGGAAATTTGATTTTATATGCTCATAAATACAGGTTATTTGTAATTTATGTTAGTATAATTTATAATTGAATATCTATGTTTATAATAATTATTAAGACAAAAATACTCCTAATTAAGATGGAAACAATTTTGTCTCTCCCAATTTTACTCCAAACCCCGAATCTTTTCATAGCTTTTTGATTTTAGGTTTCCTTTTTTTTTATAGACTTGTGTTGCCCCCTTTCTTCGACAAGTGCTTGTGTTACCCTCTTTCTTCGTCCAGTTCCTCTCGAACAAGTGCTCGACAACCTTCTCCTCTGCCACGATAGCTACTATAATTATGGGTATGATCTACCATGTTATTGAAACCTAGACTATTGTTAACTTTCCTATAATGGGTATGATTTATCACATTATAAGCTACATGTTATTTGCAATTTTTTATTGTATTAAAGTAGAATTTGATTTATTAAACATCATGGTTGGGTTTTGATTCATTTAATTTACTAGTCATTAATCAATCTCTTAAAGATGTTTACCCTTTTTTTCCTTTTGTTTGCTTATTTACTGATATAAGCATGTAATCCGGAACATTTTGGTAAGTCCTCATTATTCATACTACAAAAGCATAAAGTCCGTGGTTTTGATTTATTAGGCTACTGATTGGTTTATCATAATCGATGAGTTTGAAAGGATAAGTACTCTACTATATATGCCTTGTAAAGTATGTGAAGAAAGCTTGTTTTATTTGGTAAATAATGAACTCCAGCTTTTTTAGATAATGATATAATATCTAATGTCATAGGTTTTTTCAGAGACTGGTGCATTTTTATGCAATTTTAATAGTAATGACAATTCTGTTTAGGTATTGTATGCACTTGTGATTGCTTAATTTTATTTCACTATATAAATTCGATATTTGTTCATAACTTTAAAGATCTTAAATGTTCGTATGAATTTACAGGTACTAAAATAATTGTTTCTTACAACGGTGTTTGGAATTTAGAAGGCGAGAAATAGAGTTTTAAAGGGGGTGTGAACATTGTTATACATGTTCCTACATGCATCAATTATGCACAATTATTGGAGAAGTTATATGAAAAGTTAAAGGTTGATAAATCAGTATATGATTTAAAGCTGGAGGTCCCTTTCACATGCAAGGATTTTTGCTTAGATCCCATTCAAGTAACAGATGATGAAGGATTAACTGCACTCATTGTTGACAATATTGTGTCAGTGAAATATCGAGTTCCTTTATGTGTTACTTCAGTTGGCAAGAATACCGATATGCTCGAACCATCTCCTAGAGTAAGTGATAACATGGAATTTTGTAATGTAGCCTCAGTTGACGCTCTGGATGCAAATGACTACGTAATTAGTGAATTTACTAGTTTCGAGGATAATTCAGATGAAGAATTAGATGATGCTCATGCACCAGAGGTAACATAGTATGAGAGACAATCCTATACACCACCAGAAGCACATATGACAACGTCTTCTCTTGTATACACTTCAGAGGACATTCCATGTCCCTCGTACACTATCCATACCTCATTTGGAGCTCCATGTGGAATAGTTGAGGTTGGGAAAGTGTTCGAAAATAAAATGGAATTAAAGACAAATGTTCACATATATGCAATGAAGATGAATTTTGAGTTTGTGGTCAAAAAGTTAGGTACTGATGTTTGGTATATCACATGCAAGGATGAAGAATGTAGTTGGAGATTAAGGGCAAGAAAACTAGCAAAATCTGAGATGTTTGAGATTACATGCTTCAGTGATAAACATACTTGCTCACTTGAATTTCGCCACAAAAACCACTGTCAAGTTGCACCTTGGGTAATTGGACATTGTCTTAAGAAAAAAAAAATATGAGAATGGGGCTAGTGTATACTTGGCAAACAACATAAGAGAAGACATGAAAAATGATTATGACATTGAAATGACATACGAAAAAGCTTGGAGATGCCGAGAAAAAGCTCTTACTTATGTTCGAGGGACACTTGAAGCATCATATCAGAAGTTACCATCATACTTGTTCATGCTACAACAGAGAAATCTAGGAACTTTAATAGATTTTGTGGTAGAAGATGAACAGTTCAAGTATTGTTTTCTGTCCATCGGAATTAGCAGAAGGGGTTTCCGTTCATGTTGTCCTGTAATATGTGTAGATGGGACGTTCTTGACAACAAAGTATGGTGGACAAATGTTATGTGCTACCGCATTAGATGCCAATAATCATATTTACCCTATTACATTTGGTGTCGCTGATAGTGAAAATCATGACTCATGGACGTATTTCATGTCAAAGCTAAGGGAAACGACTGGGGAAGTTGAGAACCTAGCATTTATCTCTGACAGACATGTTAGTATTGTACATGTATTGGAAACAATTTTTCTGAATGCATATCATGGTGCTTGCTACTATCATATCAGTATGAATGTGAAAGCCAAATTCAAGACCGATCATTGTCACACGGAGATGTGGGCTGCAGCATACTCTTTCAGGAAGCATGAGTTTCACAAATATTTTGACAAAATAAAAGTTAAAGACCCTACTATAGCAAATTACCTTGATGGAATTGGTTTTGAAAAGTGGGCTCGACCATACTTTCCTAGAAATAGGTAATATGTTATGATTGATATGATTAATCTTTTTTGTGTTGTAATTAATTTTATTTGGATTTTAATTTGTTTTAGTGTTTTCCATACAGGTATAACATAATGACAAGTAATTATGTAGAAAGCTTCAATAGCAAGGCAAGGGATGCTCGGAGTTATCCAATCACTGCATTGTTGAATTCATCCGTTACACACTCCAGACTTGGTTTTCCAAACGACGAGATGAAATAGAGAAGAGTACAACTCCTTTATCACCGAATTACGAGGCTGACTTAGTGGCTATGGCCGAAAAGGCTAGGTTCGTTATACCTTATGCCATCGAACAACATGAGTTTCATGTGGTAGATGGTGAACTGAATGGTGAGGTGGACTTACTGAATAAGACATGCAATTGTGGTGTATTTCAATTGATTGGCATTCCATTCACAGTTATTGCACATGAAAGATTGTTAGCTTTTATTCTCTATGCTCAAATTATTACAAGATTCAATTGTGGAAGAAATCGTATGAGGAAACCATATACCCTTACGGTAATGTGGAAGAATGGATAATTCCTGATCACATCAGAAACATGCGAGTAAGGATACCTGTTCATAAAAATCCTGTTGGGCGCCCAAAGAAAAATCTAGGAAGGCCAAAAAGGAAACGTCATCCATCGCAAGGTGAAATTTTGGTTGCAGAACGAAAATGCAGCACTCGTGGAAGTCAGGGCCATAATGGGGCAAGTTGTAAAGCTCGTCTTTGATGTTATTATTCCGTATGTCCTCATTTTGAGTGATAAAAAGACAAATTTGTTCTTTAATAAACATCTTTGCTATGTATGATTTTTCATATCTAGAAGTGATACTTATAATTGTAGCAACAAGCTAAAATGGTCTATATATATTTTTGTTCCATAAAACTTAGGAGAAAGTATAATCATGTTTCTTTACGTCTGTATATAGGCGTGCATTCAAAGATATCACCATGTTGCGAATTGATCATATTTGTGTCTCTAGGTAAGTAATAACAGAGGGAAAATTTACCATTTTTATTTTTGGGAACGTAATTTACAATTGTTAAGGCAACTTAAGTTATATATATTTGCATTAAAGCATGAATCTCGGTAATGATTTGGTTGTATAGTGTTAAAAAAAGAAATAGCTTATAATTATAAATTATAGAGGGAAATTTTGTCTTAATAGTAACTAAAAGCATAGATTTTCAATTATAAATTATACTAGCATAAAATACAAATACCATGCATTTATTAGCATATAAAATCAAATTTCCCTTACTAAATTGTAATGACAAATAGTTTTTCCTTCTTACTAGAAAATATAGTATCTAAGTGAATAACTCAATTGAGAGTAATTGTTGCGTGTGCAAATTTAGGAATTAAGAACAGTAACCTTTAAGAATCAAGAAATTGAGCTTTATTGATTCATGACCTCTCAACACACTCTGGTGTGAGCTTTACATTCAACAACGCCTCCATTTTCCTTTCTCCTTCTAATAGTTTCACTCAGTAATTGATTCGAACAAACCAATCCACTTAAGAGCTGGCATGGCTCATGGACCAGCTGACCCTACAACTAACTCAACTTAAACCAAATCGACATCGCTTAACCTTCTAAGTACCGTTTGACTATTCAAATTCCCAACACTCCCATCTCCTTAGGAAAAAGCCTTGTCTCAAGGCTTCAAACATCAAGACACAGATCTGGAAATTGGGATCTCAGCACACCCACGTCTTCCCAGTTTGCGTCGTCAGGGCCGAGGGCTGACCATTGCACCAGCTTTCGGACTACAACCTTGTTTTTCCGCTTCACCATTTTGGTATCAACAATCTTCTATGGCAGCACCTTGGCTTGCCCTTCGGGTGTGAGCTCCAGCAAGACTGAAACTAGATGATGCTGGTCATCGAGCATTTTCTTTAGCAACGACACATTCACCACTAGGTGGATCTTTCTTTGCTCTGGCAATTTTAGTTTGTAGGCGACTGGCCCAATCTTCTCGAATATCTGATACGGTCCATAGTAGCGGGTGGACAGCTTAAGAGACCTTCGAATTGCCAACGATGTGTGCCGATATGGTTGCAGACGAAGGTAAACCCAATCACTCACCTCGAAGCTCCTTTCCGAGCGGTGCTTGTCTACTTGGGTTTTCATACGCTCTCTTGCCACTGTCAAATTCTCCTTCAACAATTCGAGTACCAGATTCCTTTGTTTGGTAAATTCTTCCAAAGTTGCTACCTTTGTGGTGAAATCCGAGACTGCCAGTATTAGTGGTGGGTGGCCATAAGTAACTTCAAGATGGGTCATCTTGATGTGATATGTTGAATTGTACCAAAATTCAGCAAATGGAAGCCACTAGTACCATTTTTTCGGAAATTGGTGGGTCATCAACCTTAAGTAATTTTCGAGCCACCTATTCAATCTTTCTTTCTGGCCGTCAGTCTGTGGGAGGTAAGAAGTTGAGTACTTGAGAATCGTACCCAAGCTTTGGAACAGAGCCTTCCAAAAGTTACTAAGGAAGATCCAATCTCGATCTGAGACTATCGATTCTGGCACCCCATGTAAACGAAGAACACAATAAATGAAGGCTGTGGCCACTTGAGATGATGTATATGGATGCTTCAGGGCAATAAAATGTCCATACTTAGTTAGTCGATCCACTACGACTAATATATTGTCATAACCCAACGAGGTCGGAAGACCCTCCACAAAGTCCATGGCTATATGCTTCAATGGCCGGTCTGGCATTTCTAAAGGTTGCAGCAAACCGGGGTAAGGAACCGATTCACCTATACAACTCTGACATTCTACACAATTTTTGACAATTTCGTTGACATCTCTTGTCATTAGCGGCCTGAAGAAGAGTGATTGTACCTTATGAAGAGTTGTTGTTATGCCGGAATACCCACCCACCGGAGAAGAGTGTAGAGTCTCAATTACTTGCCTTCTGATGTTCAAACTTGTTCCCAAGTAAACTCGATTGTTCGTTGTCAGCAGTCCTTGCTTGAGCTCGTACCCCGGAACTGCATCAGGTGATAGAGCTAGTTTCGTGATCATATCTTCTGCAGCCAAATCACCATTATAGCCTGCTACTACTTCTGCTAACCAAACCGGCACAATTGATGAGGTTGCGTATAGCTTCTACTCATGTTGCTGAGAGAGAGCGTCTGTTGCCTTATTCACGGATCCTTTTTTGTATTCAATCTTGTAGTTCAAGCCTAGCAAAACTGTTATTCCCTTTCATTGCAGAGATGTAACCAATGGTTGCTCCATGAGGTACTTAATACTTTTGTGGTCTGTGCGAATGGTGAAGTAATGGTTCTGCGGGTATTGCTTCCAACGTTTCACTGCCATAATAATTGCCGAAAGTTCCTTTTTGTAGGTCGACAGGGCCCCATTCTTTGGTTCTAATGCTCTACTGAAGTATGCTAAAGGCCTTCCCTGCTGCATCAATATGGCTCCGACTCCATATTCACTCGCGTTCGTCTCTAATACAAAAGGCTGATTAAAATCGGGAAGGGCTAGGACCGGTGCGCTGGTCATTGCTTGCTTTAATACCTCAAAGCTTGGTTCGGCCTTTTTGACTCCACTGGAAATTATCTTTCTTGAGCAAGTCAGTCAGGGGTTTGGTAATGACTCCGTAGTTCCACACGAATTTCCTGTGGTAACCTATAAGGCTGATGAACCCTCTCAATCTGTGGTAGGGGCCAGTCGACCATGGCTTCAATTTTGTCCTTCTCAGTGGCAACTCCTTCCTTTGTTATGACGTGCCCCAGGTATGTGATATGGGTTTGGCCAAATTGACACTTGATCTTTTGGAAAATAATGCTCTGTCTTGCAACCTCTGGAGTACTAACTTTAATATTTTAGATGAGACGAACAATCCGGGTTATAGATCAAGATGTCATCGAAAAATAACAACACAAATTTCCTCATGAAGTCTTGGAGTACGTGATACATTAGTGACTGGAAGTTAGCTGGTGCATTGGGAAGACTGAAGGGCATCACCAAGAACTCGTAATGACTTGAGTATGTTCTAAATGCGGACTTACTTTCTTCCCCTTCTCGAATTCGTATCTGATGGTAACCTGCTCGCAAGTCGATCTTCGAAAAGAAGTTGCTTCCTTTAAGCTTGTTAAGCTTGTCAAGAAGCTTGCCAATACACGGTATAGGGTACTTTGTCTTTGATTGTTATTTCGTTCAATTTATGGTAATCTACGCAAAATCTCCAGCTTCCGTCCTTCTTTCTAACCAACAACACTGGGAATGTAAATGGGCTGCAACTGTCCCTTATTAAGCCATTGTTCTTCATTTCTTGTACCATTTGCTCCAAGGTATCTTTTGGTTCTTTACTGTACCAGAATGGTCTAACTGAGGGTATGGGTGCTCTAGGTATTAGTGGGATCGATTAGTTGTGTTCCCTTCTTGGAGGCAGATCGGTTGGTTCCTTAAACACACCTTAAAAGCTTTGCAGCAAGTCTTCTAAGTGTTGCTCTGTTTGTGCTATCACGAGCTGTGTTGTTGGTTTCTGCTTCACTCCGGCTGTATCTACTTGTGTGTCTTGCTCCAATTCCTCGATTCGACAACAATGGTCCACAAACACATTACCTCCAGCTCTTGTTTCGCGTTGTAATTGAGAAAAGTTCACTATCTTAACTATGTCCAGTCTTTGTTCCTCCCAGAATTTGTATGTATGTGCCCATGTCGTGATAGTGATGCTCCTCTCGATATAATCAAAGGTTATAGGACTCACCTTCTTCAACCAGCTCGCGCCTAAGATCATGTCACAGTCTCCAAGTGGCATGATTTTGAATTCTCCCACAAATTCCAATCCTGCAATTTGCCAGCTCATCGTTCCTTTTGTTGCACATAGTAATTCATCCCCATTTCCAAGTTGGATGATTGTTGGTCGACCTGGTACAACGTTTATGCACAATGCTTTTCCTGTCCGCTCATCCAAGTACGTTGTGCTTGCACCCAAATATGCTAGAATTGGTATGGATCGGCCCCTCATCTCCCCTGCCAGTCTAATAGGTTGAACCAGCTCTTCATCATCCTCTACTATGGCAAATAAGTTTTCCACAAGGTAATCATTTTCATCCAACTCAGGCTCAGTTTGTAGCTCTTCTTCCTTTTCCCAAGGTTTGTGGTGTTGTGGATGCATGTTTCTTCTTCCCCATTGTGCAATATCATAAAGAGTTTGTGCTTGTTTGGACAAACGTGTGAGCGACTGTATTTAGCTGAGCACCGATAGCATAACCCCAACCTCTTTCTCTCGTCCACGTTCAGCGTTACACTAGGGTTCCGGTCTTGTGGGTTTTGCTTGTAATGTACTTGATCTGCATTATGAGCTGCTGGAGTGTTCGTAAGCCTTGAGGCCCCTTGTCCTCTATTGTCCCTTCTGCCCCAGTTCCCCGAATTAGTGTCTCTTCTTTCCATTGGGTACTGAGCCTTATTCACTTTCTTTTCCTCTTCCCATCTTGACAAGAACATCGTTTGGGTGAGTGATCTTGGATCCATCGTCAAGACCTCAGGCCTTAGATGCTGCTTAAGCCCTCCAATGTAGCTAAAATGAAGAAGTCTTTTAGCAATCCTGGATCTCTGGTCTTCATCATCACCTTGAGATCCTCGAACTTTCTTTCGTATTCTTCCATTGTGCCCATTTGACGCAGAAGCTTGAACTCAGTAACTACATCACCGTGGCCGAACTCATCGAACCGCCATGTGATATCTCAAACCAGATCCTCCCACCGGATCTCGTTCTGACCCAGTTGATACTCAGAGTACCACACCTCTGCTCGGCCCATGAAATGAAGCGAAGCTAATATGGTTTTCAAATGTTCAGGAACCTTGCAAATTGCGAAGTGCCCTTGACACTTTCTAACCCAAGCTCGGACACCAGATCCATCGAAACTTGGAAAAATCAGATATGGAACTTTGAATTGAACACTAGAATCATTCATACCTGTTTCGATGTGCTCGTAACGAGGATCGGTGTCTCTAAAGCTCCCTCGCGGCTTGGTGGTGCCACTGCCTGAATCTATGTCCGAGTGCTCCGAGTGCCTTCCTCGGTCTCCGTGGCGGTCTTCTCGCCCGCGCTCGGCTCTCCAAGATCGCGAGCTATACTGGTCCCTACTACGATCTATGTAGATCGTTTCTCTAACCTCCACCAGTCGTGGACGTGGGGGCGACGAAACTGAATGGTTTTTGTCCACATCGCCCTCCTTCGGTTGTTTAGCGCCATACCTGTGGCTGGGCTCCGTTCTCTCCTCCCTCGCCGGAGGCGATCTGGTGGTAACATGCAGGTTCGTCACCAATTTCTTCCATAACTCGCGATCTGCGTCCTGAGCTGCTTTCTCGCCGACGTGAATCGATTCCAGATTCAGGAGCTTGTCCTGCGTGGAGTCGATGAATCTCTGCAACATTGCTTCAAGCTTGTTGACCTTCGACCCCGTCTCCAGTGAGATCGCTTCGCTGCGCATCGCGATTTCCTCTACTCCTCTCGCGATTGTTTCCGCATTCGTCGTCTTTGTCATTTTGTTGAATCGACATGTCTGATACCAAGTGTTGCGTGTGCAAATTTGGGAATTAAGAACAGTAACCTTCAAGAAACAGAGCTTTATTGATTCACGACCTCTCACCACATTCTGGTGTGAGCCTTACATTCAACGGAATTCAACAACACCTCCTTCTTCTTTTCTCCCTCTAATAGCTTCACCCAGTACCTAATTTGAATAACCCAATTCACTTGAGAGCTGACGTGGCTCGTGGAGCACCTGACCCCTCCACTCACTTCCCTTT
>JAYMSW010002412.1:0-13936 GCA_036897725.1 Erodium texanum | reverse complement strand
GTTTCGCCGGGCACAGCCAAGCTTGGATCTAACAAGTAGCCAGGCCGGCGACCCCCCTCCCCTTCTCACGGCGGGCATAGCTTTCGACTGGAGAGTAGCTGTCGCCGTCCATCCGAGGATGTCCGATCCCCTTTGTTGTATCGGGTCTCTTGCTCGGGAGCGAGAGCTGGGTCGGCAATCGCGCTACAGCCATTCGGCTGCAACTCGGCAGTGGAGCTCCGATAGCAGGAGCCGGGCCTCTTCCCCCAACCCCTTTCTGCCGATCAGGGAGTTTTGGGCCGGGAATCTCGTCGGACGAGTAGTGAATAACCAGGTTCAGGAAGATTTGGGGTGCCCGGTACGGGTAGCCCAAATCTAGAAGTAGCTCTTGTCGCTGGTTCAGATGTGTTGTTGCCCAGTCTAAGAAGACTGCTCGCGTAGGTCAGATCGGTATTGGCAATAGTACTCAGCTTAGTGTAGTTGTTTTGGTGGTGCCAGCGTAGTACCAGCTGCGTCTGGTTTTGTGCCAGCCTATGTCTGGTTGTATTTTCCAGCTTAGTCTAAGAAGTTGTTGTGAGTCCCAGTTCGATTGCATGTTGTCATGTATATCCGTTTGGAGATATATATATAATATATCTTAGGGGCACTCCAAAAAAAATGTAAATTCAAAATAAAACATACTCGAACCTTAGTAATCAAGACAAAAATAACTCCGTAACTATTAGCTCTTCCCCAGAAAAAAAAAAAAAAAAAGGTTTAGTACTTGCAATTACATTATTTCATCTTCTACCAATTTGATCTTTTCATTGATTCTTGTTCACTTTAATTTTTTATAATGTAACTATATTCAATAGAAAATGTTAATTTAAAGTCATTGATCGTAGAAAACAAAATTAGACTAGCTGGAGTAATACGAATCGTGGTTAAAGAGAAAACATAAACAAAGAAAAGAAAATATAGAGAAGGACAAAGATTTAGTTAATTTAGGCTTAAGAATGATTCATGATGCTTCACTATATTAATTAATCCCCACGATGCATGTTCTTTGAATTGAAAATTAGAAGACCATGTGACTCTAAACCACACCCTCCATCGAATCTCTAAATAGTAAATACTAGCCACTAACGATTATTATTCATAATTAAGTTGATTTTCTTTGTCATTGCATGTTTGCTCCTTTGCATTTATTCATTACAGGTAAAAGTATCATCTTGACTCTTGAGAGATGGTATCCTAAAGAAGTAAAGGATCCCATTCAAGATGAAGAAGCTCCCGTTCGTGAAGAAAGTGACTGTGCGGAAGATGTTGTACCGGTTGAGGAAGAAGATGACATTTTAGATGAAGAAAACTATTATGCAGATGAAGATCCTCTTGAAGAAGAAGATGTGACTGAAGTGACGATCCATCTACTATCTAGTTTGATTTCGTTTCGTTTTATGTTGTTTGATATATGTAATTTATTTTCCGAAATCGTTCAAATGAATAAAAAATTGTATGTATTTCCGGTTTCATTTTCTTCGATTTCGAATTTGTGTATTTTTTTGTACTGTTCATAGACAATTTTAGAATTGAAATGAGTTGATGCTGTAAAACAGGGTGACATTTTAATAAAACTTCACTGAGCATAACTCGTGTACCGCATACGGCCAGACTAGACCTAGATGAAAGGACCTAAAGCGTAAAATGCGCATCAAAGTTAGACCAAAATGTAACACCTAAGCTAGACTAAGTCGGACACTAAAGTCAGACGAAGTCTAATACCACAAGTCCAGACAAAAATCTGGCACTAAAACCAGACAAAGGCCGGTACCTGACTAAACAGAAGAAATTTAACTATAACATACAGTAATACAGACTTGTGACCACCACACTCGAGCATGCCTCGGGGACAGAGAAACGTAACGTCCGAACAATCAGCTTGACAGATCTGCTATGTCCCGGGCGAGGTGAGACAGTCGATCAAGCGCTACGAAACGGAGGAACGACAGGTGACGACGACAGCGACGACAAAGCCTGCATTTCTGGAGAGGACAGAGGGTGGGGTGGGAAGGACTCCTAGGCTCTTTCTCCTACGACGATAGTGACTAGGGTTTGTGTACTCTCTAATGTGTGGGCTCTCTTCCCTTCACACCAATTTTATGAACCCCAATTTTTTAACTTTACCAATGGAAAATATCCGTATTCTTTTTTTGAAAGGGAAAATATTATGTATTTTTGTTATATAGTTGACATGCAAATCACCACTTGTGTAACCTTCTTATCAAAAGAAACCATGAAATACTTTTCTTTCTGATTTTTTTTTTTCACTCTTGTGAATTGAATGTTGGTCTTCTTTTGTGCAAATAGGTTCATATATATTCCTAACTGACGAATAAGATCAGTGTAAAGTGGACTAGTTTATCTTTTTACGTCACCAAGCATAGATTCATAGAAATATGAATAAGTGTTTTAGGACTGTTGGTTCTCTAAAAATGGCCTGCTTTTTTTTAAAAAAAAAAACTTATTTGAACAATTAATTAGGCAATAAACTCCTAATATAAATGCTTCATTCAAGGGTGAAGAATTAGACTCACCTAAAAACCAATCTCAAACTCTCTTGTCAAATTTTAATGCACTATATACCATTTACCATGAAAGATATTTTCCTAAACTACCCTCTAATAGAAAATAAAAAAACATAATCAAATGTTGACCATTCTTAAAAATCACATGAACAATTATAATGTGAAGATTTGTAGACAAAAATAAACAAGATCTTATAAGATCATAACATCCTTTTTGGTCATATCTATCTTAATTGAAAAACATCAAAACGATCTTCACTTGACTTATGTATCATGGTATGTTTTATAATCCAAAATAAATTATCGTACGTATATCATCTTTACAATATTCTCAAACCGAAAAATTAAGAATAACAGATAAACATTCTATAATGACTTGAATAAGTTCGACCATGATAATACCTCCTATTCATCGTAATCAATGATACTAAAAGTTTGAATCATTTCATAGCGATTGTGTTAAAACTCGATAAATAAATAAATAAATAAATAAGAAGTTTGTTATTTTATGTAGGGATAAAAGAGTAAAGCGACAAAGATTAAGAAGTTCCTCACGCGGCTCAAACACTGCTTAATATGTGAATCCACAAAAATTGCATATAAATCTCCGTAAAGAATGGAGGAGCTTTAGATCACAACTCCGAGACGCAAATTCGACAAATCAGTAGTGACACATTCATGGCCATGGGCGGCGAAAACCCAACAATCCTCCTCCTCTTCCTCCTCCTGATCCTCTGCGGCTCAGCTCACTGTCGCTTCGTCTCCGACCTCTCGCTGCCCTCTAATTCGGCCCTCACCGATGGGACCCACGACAACGGAACCGGGACCTCAGTTCACCACCACATCCTCCACCGGCCGCTCGCGGCGGCGGAGGAGACCTGCGAGGAGACGTACGGGTTCCTGCCCTGCACTACCACCGCTCTCGGAAATCTCTTCCTGATTCTGGTTTATGGGTCGCTCATGTACTTGGCCGCTACGTACCTCTCCGGCGGGAGTGAGCTGCTTCTGGAGATTCTCGGACCTGGGATTATCGGTGGCTTGTTTCTCCCCATGCTCCGAGCTCTTCCGGACGCTATGCTCATTTTGGGGACGTAGTGTATTTTTGTGTTTGGTTGGTGGGAAAATTTGGGGAAATGGGGGATTTGGGAAAGGAAACAAGTGGGGTTTGGGTGTTTTCAGTTTGATTTGATAAATTTGGACATGGGAATCACCCAATTGGAGTACAGCGTTTGATCTTGTCATGTGTGTTGTTAGAAAGTCTAACATGAGGAACTTCACTTCTGGGTTGTGTTGGTTCATCAAAAAGATGTTAGAAGTCATGTAAAAATTGAAACTTTACATCTAATTTTTTGTGTATAGCTAAAAAACAAGCAAGGCAATGACTGAATCAAATATTGCATTTGAGTTTGATAGATTAGGTGGGGAATTCACATAAAATGTGAGAAAATGCTAAACTTTGTATTCAAATTCTCCCTTTTAAGATGCTGAGATATGGATCACTACGAGGAAGCTTGTGATGGTTAGTAGTTTGTAGTTAAGATCCGAATCCATGGTTATGTTTGCTGTTCTTGTACGCCGTATCCTTTATTTGTCCCTTTATACTTCCTTATACGATACGGCTCTTACATTCATGGTCTTGATCTTACCGCTTTGATTTCCTGTTTCCGTCTGTGTCTGTTTCCGTCTGTCATAGGAGTATTTTATTTTATCTTTTTGCATCTTTACACAAAGCAAACACTTCCCCAATATGGTCCCGTGTTTGCTTAGTTTTTGTTCTTTATTGCCTAGTGTATAGCATGTTAACTTAAGAGCATAAATGCACATGAGGTTGCCTTGTCAGAACTGCATAAGAAAGAGTACAAGTCTTATTCTAATGGTCCAACTAGCCTTTGTAGCTTATAAGGTGGATAATGAGAAGTTGGCTTCTAAGCAACTTATGATCTATAACTTACGAATGGAGTTAAATTTCGCAACCACTTCTCCAAGCACGTTGAACTCATAAGATAGTTTGAGCAATTTGTAATTCTAATATTGCCCGTATTAGATGAATTGAACTTTTGAGGATGAATAAAAAGAGAAGGGACATGAGAGTTAAATTATATATGACATGCTGCATTTGTTATTCGTATTTTATTTTATCATTAAAAAGAATGTAGCTCCTAGCTCCATTGGATTATAGTGTGTTTAGATTTTGTACAATTTCAAGTTGAGGGGGAGAATTCTTAAAAAATAAATAAATTATGGAGTAAACTTCTACTATTCCAAGATTTAAATGAGTACTATATTTTTCTTCTAATATGAATGTTCTGGTCTAAAGATCATTAATTGATATGAAAACTCCTATTTGCTTCATATTTTACTCTCTTGTCTTGTCCAGTGTCGGGGCTCTCAGGAGATACAGCAACAGCTCAAGCTCAGGTCTCAGTTGGGATGGGGCTACTAGCTGGATCAACAGTCATGCTCATTACTGTTATATGGGGATCTTGTGTTCTTGTTGGCAAATGTGACATTGAGAATGAACTTGCAGTTGATGAGAAAGATACCAAAGGATTTAGCTTAACTGGTAGGTCCTTTTTTTATGCATGACTTCACTATCCTTCCATGACTAAGTCAACTTGTATGCTTGTTCAATTGGTTGGATACTTGAACTTGGGCCTCTCTGGGCTTCTCTCTAACTTTGGTTGGGCCTCTTTGATGTCTCACCAACTCTTGTTGGGCCAAGTGGCAAAAACAGACCTCCCTTCCACATAAGGGATAGTCTTGACTTTTGAGCCCAAATCATGATAGTACATTTAAATAATTGCTGATATAAAAGAAGTCAACTTGTATGCTGATGTTTACCTAGCTCCAGTTGGAGCTGTATTGATTCTAAATCCACAAAATTCTACATATTTTCAGATTCCGGGATCACTACTGACATATGGACTTGCTATGCCGCAAGGATTATGGTTATATCCATCATCCCGTTCGTTATAGTCCAATTACCACAAATTCTCCACTCAACCTCGGGACGACACCTGGCAGTTTTGGTTTCGCTTATCGTCTCAGTTTCTCTGTTGATATCATATTGTGTTTATCAGGTAAATTATACACGCTTTATAGCTTATGATTGTCCAAAACTACGGATTTTGAGATTGATTTTCTTGCATTAGCAGTTTCACTTATGTTTATTTCGATGTTCTCAAGGTTTTTCAACCTTGGATCCAAAGGAGGAAACTTGCATACGCCAAGCATAAGCACGTTATATCGGGAATTTTGCAACATTTAAAGAAGCGTGCAATCGGGAGGCTCCTTACAGATGACGGAGAGCCTAACAAAGACGTCATTGAAAAGTCCGTTTGCTCTTTCTTTCACCCAACAAAACCACGTTTTTGGTGTGTTGGAATTGCTGACTTTAATGTTATAACTGCAGGCTGTTCGAGTCGATCGATGAGAACAAAGACGGGCATCTTTCGGACGCTGAATTGAAAGCGCTCATTGTTGGGATCCGTTTCGATGAGATAGACTTCGACAGAGACGATGCTGCGGGGAAGCTGTTGAATGATTTCGACAAGTCTGCAGATTGTAAAGTCGATAGGGAAGAGTTTTATGCCGGTATCTCTAAGTGGATCAAAGAAGCAAAACGGTCGAGAGGTCAATCTGCTAATGGTCATCGCTCAATGAAGTTCTTAGATAACTTCGACCGAGTATGTTGCCTTCGGATCTCGGATTAATTATACCTAACTACACTTGTTCCACAATTTCGTTTTCTTATGACATATTGAACCTCTTTGTGCAGGAAACAAAGCTCGAGCACGCTCTGTTGGGAGCGCCCGAGCAAAGTGATGAGGCCGTTGAGGGTGTTGACGACCCCAAGTGGACCTCCATCAAAGCAGTGTTGATGCTGATGCTCGGAACCTTCATTGCAGCTGCATTTGCTGATCCTCTTGTTGATGCCGTTGACAACTTCTCGGACGCTACGAGCATTCCGACGTTCTTCATCTCGTTTATCGCATTGCCATTGGCTACCAACTCTAGCGAAGCTGTGTCAGCAATTATCTTTGCTAGCCGTAAAAAGATCAGGACATCTTCACTAACTTACTCCGAGGTTTGCTCCTTATCCCTATAGGCAATGTATTTGCATACACATTATTGAAAAATATACATGAGGTCATTGGTTCCAATCCTCATATCTACGGTTATTGCTGATAAAAAAAACATATCTGATATACTAGTTTTTTTTATGCAGCTTTATGGGGCAGTGACCATGAACAACATTCTTTGCCTATCGGTTTTCTTGGCCCTTGTTTACGTAAGAGGATTGACATGGGACTTCTCGGCCGAGGTGCTCGTGATCCTGATTGTTTGCGTCGTGATGGGATTATTCGGCAGTTTCCGCACGACCTTCCCTGTCTGGACATCGTCTGTGGCGTTCGCGCTTTATCCGTTCTCTCTGGCGCTTGTTTATGTTCTTGATTATGTTTTCGGCTGGTCGTAGAGTTTCAGGGAACATTTTGTTGATAACTTGTTTTGGGGTTTTGTTGATAACTTGTTTATGTTCTTGATCATGTTTCATATGAATATAGTGAGACTGCATCGGTCTGTACCCCTTTTAACTCTTTAGACTTTCGATAGTGTTGATTTGTTAGGAGTTCACATCTGAGTTTTGAGTCTACATAGTAATTAAAAAGTTAAAAAAAAAAAAAAAAAATCTACAACATTGATACTTTGACATACTAGTCTTTTCAATCACCATGGTTTAGGTTGGTGTCCTAAACAAGTGTGTCAAGGGCTAGACATGAAGTCCACATGTGAGTTTTACACCATTTGGTATAGACACCCAGCAAAATTTCCAACCCCAAAACAACTTTTCAGTGTTAAATTTAGAGAGAATTACAAAAAGAAAAGTATAGTTTTATAACCTTTGCAAGTTCCTACTTTATACAAAAAAAAAAAAAATCTTTGCTTGGTGTAGTTGTCAGATTCTTAATTGTAACACCGTCAGTTAAATTGAAAAGTAAGTAACATAATTTATTTGAACACGGGATATATTTTGCTATGACGAAGAAAGTGGCCTCAACCTCCTTCACGTCTAGATTGTTCACGTAATACTTTTGGTCGGAACACCATTGCAGGAGGAGACTGAAACGGAAAAACAGACTAGATAAAGAGGCTGAAGCCAGTTTCATCATTAAAAAAAAAAACTTTATCTCACGTGCCTGGAAAATGATTTTCAGTTAGATTTAAGTAACAATGCCACAAATTAAAACCTGACAATTACAACAAGCAAAAGCTTACCATACGAACTTACAAAAGTTGTAAACTAAACAATCTTTTTTTGTTGTTGCAATTTCCCTTAAAATTTACACCATTTTTGCTATGTAGATGGTGTCAAAGTTGGTGTTCTATTTAAATCCCAACTCTAAAAAAGCTACACACACAAACTCCATCTTTCATAGGAAAATGAACAGAAAAACCACGAGTGTTTCATCCCATCACAATTTGAAAATCAATAAAACATTATTACACCATTTGGCCCAACATTTAGTTTTGCCATAGTTACAATTTGCAGTTAGAAATAGCTTAAATTAGAACAAAAAGTAGCACATAAAACCAAATAATTTGTTGCATATGGTGTGAATCAAAGTTGTTGGTAGACCCTAGTCTTTTGTGTCAGTATGATACTCAAAATATATAAATGATCTTTCTTGATAATCCCAATTTTCCACAAATTTTCATCCTCTAGAGAAGGGGAAAAAATGTTCCTTAATATTTACCCTATTTAGGGTTCCAAATGAGCACAAGCATGCATGTGAAGTGGAGTTCCCAACTAAGAACTTGAAAGCAACTCTTGGGTGGGAAACTTTGGACTATCTGTTGCTATATTCAAGTATCTTATTCGAAAATGATATCTAAAACCTCTATTACTGAGATTTAACATTCAAAATATACAGTTTTACATATTTCTATCACATCAATGATATATCAGCATCACGTAAACCAATTACGATACCTCAAAGTAATACAAAAAAATCGAACAAAATGAAAACCGCGACAAAAGCAGTTGTGATTAAGGTATTTTTAGTGCTAATAACTTCTCAAAACCAAGTCCAACAAAAAGAAGGAAATGCAAAAGCAAAAGTGGAAAATGCCATATTGTTAGAGAATGATGGTGAAGCAACAAGTGGAAGATATGATATCCTTGTGGTCACACACCTCTGCAACAATGCAATGAAGTTTCCAGATCCCAGTGACCCCACAAAAACAAGACAAGACAAAGGACAATCAGATCCTACATTGTATCCACATGCAAAGGTTTGTTACCAATCAAGTAGTCCCTGACTCATCCACCAACCAAACACAAACAGAACTGAAAAATACCCACAAACCAAATGGCCACCACAACTTTGGCTTCATCAAACAAACAAATCTACAACCTCTCCCCTAATCTCTTCCTCTACTCACCATCATGGTTTTGTTTTGGGTCTCTCTTACATGTGCATCTCCAAAGTAAACATAGTAATGAACTTGAAAATATGTGATTCCTTGTAGAGGAACAACATGAGTTGTCAGAAAAAAGGTCATGGCTATATAGCCTTTTACAACTTCAGATTGAGATCAATTGTTTCTCCTACTTCACCATTGACAGAGCCTGTGGCTTGGCTAGGTTGTTGTACCTTTCCCAAGGGAAGGAAGCTGTACAATGCAGGCTGTTGGTTCCATCCACTCGGTCCTGTCTCAAACATTGTATCTTCCGCGCTTCCCTTTAAGGTTGTAATAAAAAAAACAAGTCAAAACCATTGTAATCTATAATGCTGATGACTTAAACATGTTGACTGATCTTACTTGGTAAGGTAGAGAATCGAAATCGGGTAATTTTGGAGCGTGACTCGTTGATGTAGGAGGGCCTAATGTGAGGAAATCTCCACCAAAACTTGAGTTGTCATTGTTCTTCTTTGAGTTAAGATGAGACATGGAAGTTGAGCAAGAAGGGACTTCTCTGAAAATGATGCAAAGAAACACTATCTAAGCAAACACGTGTCAATCAAAAGATTCAGAACCAGACAAGTTCCTAAGAAAGACATCATGTGACAAAGCTAACCTGAAAATTGGGTGGCTTGGCTCCAATGTAAAAGCACCTAAATTGCCACATGAAGCTGAATCATCAGACATCGGATGATGAGCAACGGTCGGGAGCTTACAATGAAACGAAGGGCCTGGTGGGTTTTCCATGGAGAACGGGTATGGCCTCTTCATGCCAACCATCTATACTACATTTCAACAAAAGTTCATGAACAAAAAGGCCTAAACTTTCGTAAAACCCAACTCAAAAAATCGAACCAAATTCGAATATACCTTCTCTTCATCAGGCCACATTGGTCTGAAATTGCTGTAATAGCTTTGGTTTGAAGGGGGCTCCATCTGAAAATTTAGTACAGATGATGAAGAAGGTTCAATTTATGACTACAAAAACAGAACTAAATGAGTGCACTTCAGAGTATGTATGTGTTACCATTGAGGAAGGTTCTTGAAAAGGCTGTGATCTTGGCATCAAGCTTTGAAGATGCCATACAGGGTTGGATTCATAAGGCAAGCTTGAATGAAAGGCCAAACCAGGATCTACACTCTCCTTCTCAAGGCTGTAGTCACAAGAACTCCATAACTTGGGAGGCCAAGCTAGAGAATTGGGCAATGGAACAGTGGTTGAGCTATGAGAAGCATCAATGTTGTGAACCAAAGGAGGAGGAAGAGGAGGAGGAGGAGGGAATGGGATTGAAGAAGAAGAAGAGGGTTGATTGGATTGGTGAAAATTGGGGACTGTGACAGATAAAAATGGAGACTTTGTGGAAGATAAGGAAGAAGGAGAAGGGCAAGGGAAGATTAAGGAAGAAGCAGCATCTTTCTTATGTTGTTCCTCTAACCTGATCTTCTCAAGCTGAGCCACACCAAGTCCTCTCTGAGGCACTTTCTTTTGCTTGCCCTTTTTGTTGGATCTCACAATACCAGAAACACCACATCCACTGCTACTATTGCTGCACTTCTGGTGACTCTGCTCTTCCTGAGCCATTCTTGTCACCTCCCATCAACACACCAAAACACAAAAACAATTCTTCTTCACCACATTGACACTATGATTCAGAACACAACAACACAACTCATAACATGTAGCACATTATAGGTATGTGCCCAATAAGCCCAATAGGTCTAGGGTCTAATCTCAATGTTCTCCACATCTACACCAAACCCATCTTTGATTTTTCTCTCTCTTGAGGCATTTCGTCGAACACAAGAGGATCTAAGGAAATGGGGAGCAAACCCAGATGCAGAAATGTGGAGATCAAGAGAACCCAGAACTTGGAATCCAAGAAAACAAAATCCAGGAGATGGGTATTTGAAGAAGATGAAACCCAAGTGGGAACAGAAAAGATTGCATAAAATCTGAGGCTAAGGAGAGCTCTAGGAATAGGATCTGCAGAAACAAACCCAGAAAATTGAGAACAAGTTTGTGCAGAGGAAAAAGTATGTGGAGAGGTTTCGGTTTCTTCTCAAACTCAGTTCTGGCTGTCTGAGAGACAGATCATATAAAGAAGAAGAGAAATTAATGTTTTGGGTAACAAAATAAAGTACAAATTTTTCCAATAAAAATTGAATCTTTATTTTTGGGTATGATCTGTAATTTGCTTCCTTTTATTTTTGATCGATGTTTCAAAATTCAAAACCCATGCAAATCTATGCTCTGTGAAATAATATATTTTGGTGTCTTTTTTCTCGGCCAAATCCTCGCTCCACTCTCCTCCTCATTTGTTTCCTAGACCGACTCACATCTGACCATCTCTCTCTCTCTTTAAAAAATTTATTTTTATTCCGAAATTTTATTTTTTGAAGAGTTTCCAAAAAAGGGTATGGGACAGCATAGTTGGGAATGCCATCTTAGGTTGTTTGGTTTCACTTAGGTTTATCTCTGCTGTCTTCCAACTCTTGGGTTCTATTTTCGGACATCTTTAGGGCCCCACCCCACCTTTGATGTCCAAAAATATGCCACCAATCAAAATTTTATTTCTTGATTCTACATAGGACCTTGGGAATATGCTATAAGGACATAGCCACTTTACTTTTGTGACACAATTAGGACATTAGGTCCTCAACCAACCAACATTTGAGTTTTTTTGGTTAGGGATGATCACGAATATGTAAATGGATTAAACAAAAATTCGATCTCACTCAAAAAAAATTTAATCTATATTATAATAAAAAAAAATCATGGTACAAGATAGTAACGTTTTTTTTGAGAACGATTGATTAGATTGTGTTTTAATTCTCCATAAACAATAGAATAGGATAAAGTATTAAATAATTCAATAACAAAGCATGAAAAGTAGCTGTAATATTTATTTATTTGATTTGGTATATGGTACTTGGGATTTTGATTTTATATTATAAATGATGGCATAAATGCTAATCATACTTTAAGATTAGGTCAACATAATTATGACATTTATGGAGTATGCCCATATATTAATGATAGAAAGTTTTTTTTTGTTTAATTAAGGGAAAATATGATTTAAATTTATATTGTGGGATTTTGAAAAAAATGTGATTAGACCGGAAGTCTATGAAAGAATATTGTCTTTTTTGTTTTAAAATCTATTTGTATAAAGAAACAAAATCACTAAATATAAGGTATGTGCTTTGAAAAATAAAATAGGTCTTCCAAAATCTAACTTTTAGTAGAAAGAAATATGTATTTATGTTTCTTCTTCTCTTGTTTTGAATACTAGGAAGGTTCACGTAAGAATATATCTTGTTATATGTAAATAAGGGCAAAATATAAATTATTAGATCAAGAAAATCTAATGGTTACTAATGCAGTTAATACATCTAAAATTTGAGGTCTAAATATAAATAGTATAACTATATAATTAAGTGTTAATTATTGTTACATATTATAGACTTAGTAGGAACAACAATTTCCATAATAATATTGAATGGATATAACATGCTTACTGTTTAACAACTATAGCCGTAAGGAATTGTTGCTATATTAGTATCGGCGGTAGTTTTTTTTCACTCGACGTCAGCACTGACGTCCTCACTAAAATTCAAATCTCGATAGCTACGAGAAAAACAACCCCTAATCAGTGAGCTAGCATAGACGGAAACATTCTAATTACACTTAAACATGTGATTTATATTTGTTTCTTATTTTTATATTAATCATATCTTTCACTTGAATCAGATCCTCAAAAGTGTTTTTTTTTTTCTCATTGAGATAGGATATGAATTAGAGAAAACAATATTGGTTTTTAAATTTCTTCTTTTCTTGCATGGATCATGAGTAAGGGATGGATGGTTTTCCTTTATAAAAACTATAAATTCTCTATTAGATACCGATGATATATTTCAAGATACGATGCATTTACTTTCAAATCTTCCATAAGAAAACATTTACTATAAATTCTTTCTGTCACGTGAATAAATTAGTTAGATTAACTAACATTCATGTATATGGTAAAACATCTCCCTTGCTTTGGAACTCAATACCTACAATAATCTATCCCTTACAAGAAAATTAATTGTTTTTCAAACCACTTCTTACTTGTTATGTAAAAATAAATGGAAGAATTTTTGTTAAGAGTCAATTGTCAACCATTGGTTGTACTAAGTAAGATAGTTACATTATAGACTCGATAGTAACACTTTAGATTCCAAATTCGATGAGAATAACAATTCATGTAGTCAACATTGTATGAATATAACTCGCGTACCGCTTAACAACTAAATTGGACCGGACACCGCATTAGGCGCACACGTAGGATAACCCAAGACAAACAACTGCAAATAAACAAACAACTCAAATAATAACATTATTGTCCCCACTAGTGTTCGATCTCAGGTGGCTAAGAGAAATAACTTCCTTAACCACTGAGTTAGCCCTGATGGGTAACCAATCTTATTATTAAGATATTCTCATTAAAAAAACGAATGCAAGAATTATTATTTCCGCAAGCTCTAAAGTTTATAACGTTATTAAACTTTATACACTCGGTGGTCAATATATAATATATTGCAGTCATATCTTTTTACATAATTATGTCTTGGATTATCATATGGTGCGTTTGATGCGATAGTTGTGTTTGTTAGTGTCAGAGTTTGTTTAATGTTTGTTAGTGTCTTCCTACTTAGAAGTACACGAGCTATGTTCTAGCATGTACTGGCCCCAAGAGTTTGTAATCTGAATATAATGTACGATCATAGAATTATATATATACAATATACTTTTATGATTATAAATAATATATGTGACATTTACAAGAAAAATTGTATTTTTTCACTTCTGCATTTTTGAGCCACTTGGACGTTCACGTTTTTTTTTTTTTGGAAAGTAGAATGATTTCATTAGACGGGGAACCCGT
>JAYMSW010002411.1:0-13936 GCA_036897725.1 Erodium texanum | reverse complement strand
ATATTAGTAATATATTTTATAAAATAAAATAATAAAATATGACAGATAATTCCGTCCCATTAAATCTGACGAGACATCTTACAAAAGAAAATCCCCGTCCTTGATCAACATGAGAGCGAAATACGGGACGAGGAGGCGAGGAGAGAGTAGGGCAAGCTTACCCCGCTCGACAATGATCCACAATTTGCATATCAATTTGACAATTTATATATCCTTTTGGATTTAAACTAATCTAATAATTCAAAAAAAATAGAGATCGTCCTTTTATTATGGAAGAAAAATATACACTTGGACTTTTGGATAATTTAATCCAATAATTAAGATTGGTTCCAATTTTTCTACATCATTCTACTCCAATTTTTTTCTTTATCAATATGTAATTCAAGTTTGATAACTCATCTCTTTCTATGGACATGGATGACATTGATTTCAAACCTTTTGGGTTCTAATTGTTGCACAATTGTATCAGAAATGGCATTCAAGCTTATTTTTTATATCAAAAAGAAAGGGAAATTTTATTATACAAAATGAAAACCACCAAAACAAAAATAAAAATAGCTGAAAAGAGGCGGACACGGCCCAAAGTACAAAGCAATCAACCGCGCTCATGAGATGACCTTCATGCTGATAAAACTTCTTCGTCTAATTGATCAAGTGCTTGAACTCAAGTGTACTTAACAACAATCCATGGATTTAATCAATAATTATCATGCCTATTCTGCTGGTATATATTGCTTGCTTTTTTCCAAAATCAAGCAGGGTTTTATCTGCACTACACAGAATCAGAAGAACATTATGTGGAGTGATAAACATTGACTACAGATTCAACCTGTAGTCTCCATTTTAACAAAAACTTGCTACAATTTGTCATATACAGACGTGTTTTTTCCTATTCTTTCCCTTCTGCCAATACATATATATTGGCTTGACAGCTTCGTCGTGTTCATGGTTTGGTGCGTTTAAACCCTGCTTAGAGATGATGATTTTCTCGATGAAGGGCTGACTACGGCTCTCGCGTAAGCGACTGGCAGAGCAAGTATCTTTTTGGGTTTGCTCACATAAGCTCTCCTCGTGAAGTTGTTGTAGTCATTGGCTTCGATCTCATCCAATATTTGGCGATACAGCAGCAAAGAAGCCCAAACCTGGTTAAGGTATGAGTCAGAAACGCAGAGAAACACAAAATGTTTAGGTTTCTATTGTTTCATTAGCTTGTTGTGCACTGAGTTTGTAATGGCTAAGGTTTGAGATAAATTACCGGCCATCTACTAGCTGCGCTGAGCTCTGTGACTCCTTTCTCTGCCTCATCAAAGAACATCCTTGCCCTCTGGATTTGTTTCTTCATGAAGCTCCTCCACTTATCGGTTACTTGACCAGCAAATATGTCTTCGTCTGAAAGACCTGACTGAGCCAGCTCATCTTGTGGTAGATATATTCTTCCTCTTCTAGCACTGTAATGAAATCAAAACAAAAAGAAAAATGAGTTCAAGAAAGCGAAAGAGAGGGGATGGGTCATTGATGGAACAACTTTCTTTTGGAGTTCTTGCATTCTTGACATGAATATTTTAAGATAAATTGCACATAACTACCTTTATGAATTGCCCACAAACATATAGTCTCATAGTAAATTTCACAAATAGATGATTCCCCTAGTGAGTTTTCATGCATCACAATAATACAAAATAGATGGAAACCATCAAAAATTTTGATTTTTTTTCGTCACTTGACCTACACATGAGATTTTATAATATCCAAAACTACTTATTATCCTCCTTAGAAATCAGGGGAGTAAATGGTGACAGTGAGTAGTTTTGTGATAGTTTAAAATTTACGTCATATGCCGAAAAACATGGATATTATGATGGATTATGTCTATTTTGTATGACGATGACACATGAAAATACATAAGAGTAGTCATCAGTATGTGGAAAATTTAATACAAGGCAGTGTGTTTGTAGAAATTCACCCCGGAGATATGTGTTTGTGCCTTTATGGGCAATTCATAAAGGTAGTTATGTATAATTTACCCAATATTTTAACAGACAAGGAAAAGTCAAAACAAAAGCATTTATAAGAATCAAGACCAACTATATAGAGAATAAACTAATGTCTTTTGCACTTACTCTTCTCCAACATCCCTAAGAATGTTAGTGAGCTGATTAGCTATCCCCAAAGCCAACGCAGCATTGTACACACTCTCCGTTGTTGCAAGCGATTCTGGAGCAATGCCCATAACTGGAACACTCATCAACCCAACAGTCCCCGCCACATAATAACAGTAGAGATACAATTCATCAAAGTTCTTGTATCTTGACTTCCGAAGATCCATCCTCATTCCTTCAATCATGTCCTTGAATGGCTGCGGAGAAAGATAAACACAAAAAATTAGATCAAGAGTTAGTAACATTCTTAACCGTGTTTCAATATCGAAGTCCTTGGTTATTGCCAACCTGGATGTCAACGGGAAATCTGGCAACTGTGTCTGATAAAGCAGCATCAAGCATATCAAATGGGCGGCCTCTGAAAAGATCTTCCAATCTTGATTCCCATCTGTCGAGAGCTGAAGGGGTTATGTGTGAAGCGTTAGGCCCGTCAACTAGCTCATCTGTCCTCCTACACCACACTATTTCCAAAAACAAGGTACTAAAAATTTAAGACATCATGTGTTTTTGTAGATATAATATGATTTAAAGTCAAATGAATTCATTTCCATGCATGTGCTAGTGATTATTTTACTTAGAAGTTGAAACTTAACATGCTTGCTTTGTCTCTTTCTGAACTAATCAATCGATAAAAACATATGTTCTCTATTTCCTTTTAGATTTTAGTACTTAAATTGTCGATTCTTCCATGTGATGATGAGTAAAATAAGAACCTACAATTTAGAGAAGGTTCATAGTAAAATTACCATATATTGCCCAAATAGCCCTTCGCCTTTCAGGGGTCATCAACAAAGTTCCTAAAAGGAGGCAAAAACCAAACACTTTGATCTCAAGAACAATTTCGAATTTCATTTCCAATCATCTCCTAGTGTTAAAATTCAATTCAATAACTTTAAATAATGGGGAGGAGATTGCTAACCCAAATAAAAAGTCTTGGCGTACTCAGCACAAACTTCACCACACCGGTCATAAGCTTCACTCAACAAGCTCAAAGTTCCTGGAAGAATGATTTCGGGCTTCACATCAAGATCTTCCCTAGACCTCAATTGCCTGTTAACCAAAGCAGCTTGCTTCAGAACCACATCATAGACCATCTTCTCCGACGAAACATCTGGTTCTGGATCAGCCGGGGGTGCTAACAAGCTTGACATCACCGGCAAATTGTTTCCACTCTCTAACCCTGATTGAGCTACACACGAATACTTCAAATCTCCACCAGGAAAGCAAAAACGCCGCCTACTTCTCCAACCCTTCTTCACCATACCAGTAAACATTAAGCTCCCACGTCTTGGACCATCTTTGGGTGAATCAAACAGCTTGTGTCCTTCTCGGACCACATCAAGAAACCCAAAACAATTGGAAACCTCAGTGCTGGGAGAAACAACCCATAATGATGCTACAGACATGTTGGAACCTGAAAATATGAAGATCCCAAACAAAACCTCCTACACCAAACCTTACCTTATCCTCAACAAAACTAGTGTTCTCAATCAACCAATGAAGACCCAACTTATCAAAATGAAACCCACAAACCAAATCTATCCCCCCACAGTTCTTGGAGAGCAATCAGCAGAAGAATTTCTGTAATTGAACCATAACACCAAAGTAAGTTGAATTACAAAACACATAAAGCAACACAATCAATGGGTACCCAGAAAGATTTCAGAACCTCACAAAGTGGGATAAATCAAGTTCAATAGCTGTAGTGCTTATATGAGCAATGAGGGCTTATAGATTGAATAGAACAAAACTACATTACACTTGCTAACGATTCAGAAAAGGACAAGCAACCAATCCGCGAAAAGGGTGTGCCCAGAAAATGGAGATAAAGAAGAAGAAGAACAAGGAAGAAGAGAAGAGAAGCACACCTGTCGTTGCTGAGAAACACCTCCAACAATAGCATCACCTTCGCACAAATTGATTTTTCTTTCAAAATATGATAAATAAATGTGACAACGGCCACTGTATCTTCCTCAAACTCTGATCCACCACAGTCCACAATCTTCCAGACTCACTCCAGCAAATTTCTTGGTTTATTTATTTCTAGCAATTTATTTTAATATTGATTTATATCTTTGTCTGGTTTGGGATCGTCTTAGCTTTAACTATTTTTTTTTGTCTGGTGCTCGTTACTGGGAAATGGGCAAACCTAATAGTTGTATTATTTAAATTTTAAAAATTATAAACCCATCATCTCCGACCCACCCGTTTTTACTGGGTCGGGTTCGGATACTATCTATGGATTTGAATTACTAAACCTTTGTGTTTATCTCCAATGATAAAGGATTTGATTTTGAATTACTTAAACAACATAAATCTTGATCTTGACAAAGATAATCAAATAAAAATAGTTTTAAAAATGTGTATAGGTATTATGGAAGGTTTGTGGGTCGGTGCTTGAACCGTTAACGTTGGCCCAACAAGAGAGCAATTAATTACGTGCCAAATTAGTAACTAATTACAGGTTTAGTAGTTAATAATAAAAAAAACGACTCCATCTTAAAAAGAAAAAGAAAGGAAATCCAAAAAGCAGGACACGTGGAGTGAGCCAGCCAATCAGAGCAAGATAAGCTTATCGCATAATATACTGAGTACATAGACTTGGTTTGACAAGGCGATCACGATAACGATCATGGTCGTGATGGTGGGCACGCACACGTGGCGAGCGGAGAGTGAGCGATTAATCTATCGCAACAGATTTCCGCAGAGGAAGGTGGTGGGTCCCGACAGGAAGTGGAGGCTGTGGGTCCCGCAAGGGTAGGAAAAAGGTTGTCGGAGAGTGAAAACAAAAAGACAGGGGAGTGAAAAGCGCACGAGTGGGCCATGACGAGCAACGAGGAGTCCACACGTTCGGTGAAGGGTTGCGTAGGCGACACGTACCTCGAAAGCGTTTTATAATGGGATATATTATGTGTGTGGGGTGATTCAGACAGCCACCGTGTCGGCCTCGAAGAGTCCGATGTATGTGGCCCATATTAGGTCGGACGACGCACATTGTGTCTAGATGCCGTTCATGCCTTTTCCACTCCCTAAATGGACTTGTAATGCTCGGATTCTAATAATCAATTGACTTCGCTTGTGGAAAAATTATTTACGTTACTATCGGGTATGTTAGGTAGGTCGGTCTCGTGAGATTTGCTAGTGGTTCTTTTTAATAGTAATACTATTGATGATTTGAGAGCATTTGGTTGTTGTATGATATTTTGATTAATTTAGTTCAAAGGGTCAAATAATTTAATTGTCATGCTAAAATTACTCAATATTCAAAAAATATAATACGACCAAATGGATAGAGGTGGTGTATTTTTTTAGAATTTAATTCAAGAATGATTACATAAAATATTGGGCTATTTAGTAATTCATAGGACTATCAAAATTTAAAACTTTCAAAATCTATTTGAACGAAGAATTATATTCTAGGTTGCATGGTTTAAATAATAAGTTTCTTCAACCACACCCATTTACCATTATTTTTTTTGGGTTGTATCAAGTACTAATTAAATTTAGATTTTGATCTCACTGACAACAACAGTTTCCACACTATTTTTCTGGAATATAATACAAACTAATAATTTAATTAGATGCAAAATATTAAGATTAATACATTATCATTACTTCCATCTTTTACAAACTATGATTATTGCACTCATATCTATCACATATGTTACGATGTAAACTTGAGTTATGTAAACCGAAATTAACTCTCTCATGGCTTGATTGTTGAGTATTGTAATAAATCATTAATCAAACCAATTAAGAACAAGTAACTAACTCTAGCTTCAATACACACTTTAGCCAGAGAAAATCAAATAAAGGAAAGGGAAATACATAAAGAAAAAATGTTAAAAGCTAAATTTTACATTTCTAGAGAATAAAATGATAATTTAACAACATCAAGATGACAAATTCTAGAATATAAATTGAATATTATCTGAATAATAAATATAAAATGATAATAAACAATACATTCAATAAATTTTAGTGGATAAAGTGTATTTAAAAATTCAAAATGAGACAAAATGTATATTGTATTGGAGAAAACTTACTTTCATGTAATTACATGTGAGGTTACGGATAGAATGTAAATCCGTATCTTTATTATCATTTATGTTGGTTTAAATATAAGTACAACGTTATCCCAAATACAAATACAAAATATTCACAATAAAATATTCAAATAAAATACACCATGTATCACGTCTCTACAGTCGGGCGGTAGACAGATGTTGAGACTAAATTGGATCATCAAACAGAGCTTGGAAGTCCCTTACTGAATATATTTGCAATTTGTGATCTAGTTAGAACATGGAGGACACGAACTCGACCTTTAACAGCCTTCTCCATGACAAAGTGAATGTCAAGTTCGACGTGCTTCGTCCACTGAAGCTGGACAAGATTCCTAGACAAATAAATGGCATTGATATTGTCACAATAAAGCAGAGTGGCACGAGAAACCGGACAAAGCTCAAGCAGGAGATTGTGGATCCAACATGACTCAGAAACAACATTAGCCACGCCTCAATATTCTGCTTCAGTACTGGATCAAGATAACATAGGCTGATGCTTAGAAGACCAGAATAACAAATGATCACTGAGAAAGATACAATAACCAGAAGTGGGTCATCTTGTGTCAAGACAACCAGTCCAGTCAGTATCAGTATAAGAAATAAGAGTATGAGAGGGCGAGCAATATAGTAGTCCATAATGGAGAGTACCCTGTAAATAACGGATGCTACGCTTCAATGCTGCCATATACAAATCTCGCGGATCATGCATGTGTAGACAAATCTGCTAAACATCATATAATATATCCGGATGAGTAAAAGTGAGGTACTGAAGCGCCCCTGTAAGGCTATAATAAAAAGTAGGTCGATCAAAGAAAGAACCGTTAGAAGCACTAACCTTACCCTTAGTATCAACATGAGTGGCAGCCAGAAAACATGAACTCGTTCCAGCATGGCTAATAATATCCTCAGTATACCTGTGTTGTGATAAGAACATCACACCATAGTTTCGAGTAACTACAATGCCCAAAAAATAGGATAACGACCCTAAATCCTTCATAGCACACTAGGACGCAAGAAGCGACATAATCGATAATCGATGAGCATCATTGGATGTAGTAAGCATTATGTCACCCACATATAATAGAATATATGCAGTGTCCGCCCCATTTCAGTAAATAAATAGGGAATGAGAGCAGAAAGAATATGATCTGGTAGACACAAAGTCTGTGAATCATTGATACCACACTTAAGGGGCATGCTTCAAACCATAAAAAGAACGAGACAAGAGACAAACATGATGAGGATTAACATAATCACGAAAACCCAATAGTTGATGCATATATACCGTCTTATTCAGATTCTCATGTAAAAATTCATTCTTCACATCCAATTGATGAATAGGTTAAGACCGAGATATCGCAATACTTAGAATAGACCAAATGGTCGCTGGTATGACTACCAGACTGAAAGTTTCATCACAGTCAACACCCACTTGCTGAGAGCGTCCATACCTACAACGCGAGTTTTATATCGCTCAAATGAACCATCGGACAACCTTTTATGACAAAAAATCCATATAGATCGAATAATATTAGCATGTAGAGGGCGGGGGACTAGTTCCCATGTCCTATTTTCAACCAAAGCATTAAACTAGTTAGTCATAGCTAGTTTCCTATTAGGGTCCGAAAGGGAATTTTTGAGATTTTTCAAGATAGGGGAAGGTTCAATATCCAAACAAAGATTAAAATTGGTTGGGTTTGGTAATACATGCCTGAGAGTGAGTGATCATTGGGTGTTCTGATAGTGGAGGTGGAGGAGCATATGGATTGGGCTGAGTGATGGTATGGGCCGAGGAAGATGGGTCTGAAGACGAAGGTCGGGTCTGGTTCTCAACATCACTGACTGGGCTGGTGGTATATAAGCTCAGGTTCTGGGCCGGGGAGATTGGGCTTTGGAGGAATCAACCTGATGGGCCGAGTGTACCGGCCTAATCCCCATGCCCAAGTCCTGGGCCTAGTGATGAGATGGGTACGAGTAAAAACCCTACCCTCCACTACCCGGACCCGCCCCCACTTGAGCGGATACTTGATTTCTGGGTACGGATTCTTCCCGGTTCATACAGGTAGGGTAATTAACGGGTCGGTTACCTAAAAATGGGTTCCCGGGTATCCTGGTCAGCCTTAATCTTTGCAACCAGATGGGACAACTGGCAACCACCTTAAACTCTTAAGCTCTGGGGTCACTAACCGGAGATACAATCAAGAACCCTAAGGATAATGTGTATGTCATCACTTTAGGAGTGACAAGGTGGTAGAGGGTCCCACGAGAGACAAGAGCAAGGACAAGGAGCAGGAAGCTGAAATCCCTACACTAGAGGCTCAGGAAATAGAAACATAAGTTGCTGACGACTTGCTTGACACCAGTCAGCCAAGCCTTGACGCGTCTCCTGACTTCCGTCACCCAAACCGTTAGCCACTAGGTAAGTATGTAAGAGAGTCTAGAGTTGAGTCAGAATCTCGGACTCCACCCATTCCTTTTCCTTCTATTGGTAGGAACAAAAAGCAAAATGAGCAATATGCTAAATCTATCAACATATTCAAAAAGGTAGAAATAAACATTCCATTCCTGGTTACAATCAAGAATATAACTGTTTATGCAATTTTTTTTGAAATATATCATTGCAGACAAAAGAAAGTTGGACACAAATAAGAGAGTTAATTTGAGTGAAGAGTGCTCTGTTATATTACAAAACAAATTACCCTATAAGTTAAAAAGACCCAAATAGTTTCACTTTACCCTGCAGGATATGTAAACTTTCTTTTGCTAAGGTATTGTGTGATCTAGGAATAAACATATATTTAATGCCTTTGACTGTGTTTAGGAAACTAGAATTGGACAAGGAAACTACAATTAACTGATAGGTCTATCACATATCCTAAAGGTATAATTGAGGATGATGTTTTTGTCAAAGTAGATATGTTCATATTTTCCGTTGACTTTATCATTCTGGACATACAGGAAGATTATAAGATTCTTATGATCCTAAGGAGGCCATTCTTGGCTACAGCTAGAGCTCTGATTGATGTAGAGCAAAGAAAGCTCACCATCAAATATAGCAAGGAGCAAGTCATCTTCAATGTGTTTAAGTCGATGAAAAGAACAATAGTCGAAGACACTTGCTATAGGCTGGATGTGTTCGAATCCATAACTACATATGTTAGCTATTATGTAGATATGATCTGGAGGGCAATGCCGAAACATATCAGATTGAATGGAGTTGAAGGTTCGGGAGGGTTTTTGAGGGAAGAGTCTGTGTTCTTTGTTCTTGATGATTTGTCGGTCGTTCCCTTTTCAGAATCAGAATCAGCATCAGCTATCTCTGTTTACAAAAGATTCACCATCAGATGTAAGTTTTCTCATGTTTTTGCTTCTTCAAATACAAGCAAATGTTGGATGAGCACTTCAAATGCCCCAAAACATCCTTTCATTTCCATTAAAATCGAGCATGAACTCAAGCCAATCTAACCAAGCAGGGGTATTACTTGATCATCTACAAGTGATGCCGCTACTTACTGTTATAGTCTTTCGAAAGACTGTAACAGGAAATAGTGGAACCAACAACTATAGAAACATTCAGGAAGAAGTTTGGGAAGATTAAGGATGCTAAGGTTATGCTCAAAAAGTAAGGCCAAAGAGTTGTTTATTGAAGGAGGACTTCACTGACTTTGTGTTCAGCGTCTGGAATTAAGACCCCAGAGTCTCGGTCATTGAGAATTTACTTTGTGTAAGAGATGTAGGTCCAAGTCTATTAACCGCAGCATTAGATTAAAAGTGATTTAGGCTGAAAAAGAGAGCTTAGAGTCACATTCCAACTATACATGTGATCTTTAAGATGAATGGCAATCAAGTTTTTTTCTTAATCAGCAATAACCGCATGCATGAGAATTGAAACCAACACCCTCACGGATGTGAATCATTAAGACTTGAAGAAGTCATACACATATTAAGTGCGCATACATAACAAGAAAACCAAACTAAGGGCCTCAACTTCAAGAACAGGAAAAGATAAAACATGCCAAGATCAAAGCTGAGCATAAAGCTCCTAGCAAATCCTACAAAGGATGATCCAAACTCATGACGCGAACTGAAGTGTATCATAGACTTGTTACTTCTCTTGCTTTGGCTCTTTGAGGACGAGGTTGTTGCGTAGGAGACCATTTGATATAGCAGAAGAAGAATTAAGAGAAGCTCTTAGAATGCTTATACCCTGAAACAACCAAAACGACCATTCAACTTGACCTCGTAAATTGGAAATAAGTACTTAGTAAGACAAGGAATCACAAAAGTACCTCAGACATGCCAATGCTGAGTGTCCTCTCCTCCAAGTCCATAACTGATAGATTGTTTCTGCTCAATATGGAGACTGCAGATGCAACAGAAAGAGGAGTGACCACTAAATTGTCAGAAACAAAGAAGGACGTATCTTCCCTTAGAAAATTTCCTGAACTTGGAACTCCATCCACTTTACAATCCACTGGCATTGTTCTCGTGCGTCCTCCTTTCGAATAGCTAACTGGAGTAGACTCGAGAGGAAACAGATGGTCCTTGCAAATAAAAGGTGGAGCAAGCTTTGGTCTGATCAGAATGTTCTTCAGATCCTCAGAAACAAAGTATTTAGAGTCCAAAGATAGAGCACTGTTGTACAAAGCATCAATGGCTCGCAGACAAGACTGGCCTTCAATGATATGCAATATTTCTCCTAAAGGAATGATGAGGAAGATGAACAAGAAGTCTATGAAATCTTGACCAGCTTCAACAAACAAAAACTCTTTGTTTGACTTCCGGAGCACTACCTTCACATTCATCTTCTTATCTTCTTGAGAATCGTCACCACAATGAAACCTCTTCTGCTGCAGAGTTTGTATCTTAGTAAGCTTTTCCTTGGATACAAATAGATCTGTTAAAGGTGCCGCAGAGAGGAAGGTCAACTTGAGAAGCTCTAAAATCTGCAGAAAGTGAAACAAAGTAAAAGTAAATACTATTAACACACAAAAGTAACAAGTTTCACGATCGGATAAAGATAAACATTACCTCGTTCAAACCAAGATTCACAGTCCTTTCCTCGATGACACTCATGTCTCTAATGCCAAGGTTGTTGAGAAGGCCTATGACTGTACCGTGAACAACAGGTTTGATTTCAAGATCATCAGTAATGATAAACTTCATGGCTTTTCTCGCAAATGCATTCCCTTTTGTGCTATCCCCTAATGTCTCTGTAATATTGGTAAACTTCAAGCCACAACCAGGACACAATATATCTTTGTAAATGCTCATGAATTTAAAACAACTTAGATATTCATAATGGTACCATGGACACAAAAAGTACTCAGGCTCTGTATCATCTATGTTAATTTTGAGCTGACGGCAATGAAACTGTGAAGAACTTCTGGGGCGCAGAAGAATGTCCTTGAAGCCCTCTGAGGAGAAATGTTCACTGGCAAGACCCATCACACTTTGGTACAGACTACTGAAGCATTGTACAGTTGTTGCTGGCTCTGACCGTGTCTTCCCAATGAGCCTCACAATAGTTCCTAAAGGTAGTGTCAAGAAACTGAAGAGAATGTCCACAAAATCGGCATCGGCCTCAGCAAAAAGAACCCTGTTTCTCTCCTTATCAAAAAGAATCTTCACATCCAAACGTGTTTCGGGAACAGATATTGATGAAGCTGTGTTTCAATGAAATGAAATTAGATCATGAAAACAAATGAATTTATAGGCTTCTTTTGTTATAAGGGTGACTTTTGGGATGGATGTATGTATCTCGTTTATTAACATTGACTCGTCACTAAAATAAAGGGTAACTTCAGAAACTAACGATGCTGAAACGTATATGTTTAAAAAGTATCGGTCATTTTAGTTCGTCAGCAAAATGTACCGGTGAAAATTTTTTCCGTTTGCAATTCGTTAAATTTCATACTTTTCAGATCACGTAAGTTGCACATGCAACCCAGATTTTTAGAATTCCCTAAAGTACTCCTCTCTCAAAATAAACCTTAAACTATTCAAACTTTAATATTGAACCCTAAACTACCTTCTCCTAAAATCAAACCCTAAAATACTTTACCCTTCAATCGAGAGGAGCAGAATGGTCATTTTATAAAAAAACTAACGGTGTTAGTCAGTTTGTAGACAGAAAATATATTCACTGTTGGTTTTTGCTGATGACCTAAAAACATCGTTACTTTTCAAAATCTCGAAATAGATCACTGGTGTTTTATATGGTTTTCCCTTAAAATAAAAGAAACCATTTGAGTTGCCTAAACATTGACTCTTCATTAGCAGAGACACTCCCATGTTCCATCCCAAAAACATGCTCAACACATTGATACTGTCGAAAGAGAAACTGAAAAACCCTTTGAGCTCCATGTTCGCTGTTGGCTTCTTTTTTCAAGAAACTTCAAGGGTTTCTTGATTCTGCAAAAATGAGACATACTTGGGCTTCTTTTTCGACAAGAACTTACCAGTCTTGAACTTAATTGAGACGACATGAGATTTAGCATGGATCACGATTTAGCAAGACTTGAAACTAATACTCAGTTTGAAAGATTAGTGTATGGACCATGTAGCACATACCAAGAAAGGGTTGCAGAAATCGGGATTAGGCGACCGGTGATTCAGCGACTCAACATCAACTCTCACGGTCGGAAACGGAACAGGAACCACGATCGTCGCACCCTCTCTGCTTCCGTCTCGAGCCAAGTATAACTCTAGAGAACCACCGGCGACATTCAACAGCTCGTCGTCCACACCATTGGAGCAACAGAAGAGAGTTAGCCCGTAAGAAAAAGAAGACTAAAGACTTTTAATAATAAGTGAGGAATTGCTTTATCGGAAAAAGTAAAAGAAATGGGGAATTGAAATTAAATGCGTAGCTGCGTGGGGTATCACTTTTGCCGACTTTTGTGAGGAGAAACCATAATAGTCGGAGCATTCGTACATGGATTCTTGATCTGGACGTATCTTGATGTTTAAGTAGACATTTTTGTATTTATTCTTTAGTTATTTTTGCTCTCATTTGACTTCATAATTAATAAAAAGACCTTGTTCTTTACCATGGATGTGTTTGGGCTGTGACAGATGGATTCAGTGCGAAAAGAGAGCATTCCGAAGAGAAAAGGTGAAACTGGGACAATACGGGCAGAATTACTCTCATAAGACTACCCGTAACTGACCTAGAGCTGCCCGTATCACTACTGATCAAGACCAGAAGTGAACAGGAGCCTCAAGAATGAGACGGGCACAATTACGCCCGTAAGTGTACCTGTATCATTGCCCGTTACGCCAAGGATCAGACCGGAGTCGCCGAAAGATACAGGCACTGATACACCCATATTAGTGCTCGTAATTTTGGAGATTACCCCCGTATCAAGCACCGTATGAGAAATATGCAAAGTCAGGAGCCTCGGAAATGAGATAGGCACAATTATGCTCGCTTGAGCACTCGTTACAGGCAGGGATACGCCCGTATCCTTGCCCGTATCACTCTCAGATTAGAAAATTTCAGAATTACCCCTACGATTTTAGAACATTAGAAAGGGGAAATTAGGTTTGTAATCGGATATTCGGTACGGGGAGACTTGACGCGCGGGAAACCTACCTAATAAATTAGGTAAATTCACCCTCGCGAAACGGCAGTGAATCGATCAAGTAGTATGGGCTTCGTAAACAAAGGCCCAGTATATCGAATCCGTGGGAACTAGTAGGCGCCAA
>JAYMSW010002410.1:0-13936 GCA_036897725.1 Erodium texanum | reverse complement strand
CGGGCTTTGTTAACGCCCCAATTTTTTTATAAAAACATTTGAGGCCTTAGGCGGTCGCCTAAGCCGCCAAGTGGATGAGCCGGCCCTGCATACATATACATTTTAGAATTGTATATGAAAAATAGTTCACCAGAGTTTTGAGTTTGATCGAGTTTCTGACCAACTTTCACCTATCAGACTCGATGATTAAGCTCCATTGTAAACTCGGAGGAGTTCTCGGAGAGTTTGACTGGTTTTTAGAACACTGAGAATTATCATTAGATCTTGCTGGCATCTATAGCATGAGAACTGCCTAAACCTGATGTACATAGCCATGTATTCTATTCTATTCGATGTCAATCTGTAAGTTTTTTTGTTGGGAGCCATATTAAGCCTATGGTTTATGGCCGGTGGATATGGTGCGAATACAGGGAAGGCAGGAACCCATAAAAATGTTAATAAGTAGTAGTTAAATTAAGCCACAAAGTTTGGGTTTCAGTTAGATTTTTATTAATCTAATATTTAATTTAAATCCACTTAGTTATTATTTTGTGTATGGTATTCGGGGTTTCTTCGTTTGAAGACCGAGATATTTGTTGAGAACCCCGTCTTATATGTATTCTATTGTCATTCTTAATCTTATAGTAAAATCCTATCAATATATATCATTAATTTCGTTTGTTGCTTAATTATGTGCACTCTCCTATTAAGTAGACCAAATACTCTCCTAAACTGTATTGCATTAGTATCACATAAAGACGGGTCTTTACACAACAGGTTTTGAACAATTTGGGTCGGGTTGGCCTAGTAGGTGAGTACTCAAACCTGTTTGGGAGCAGGTTTAGATCAAGGAAATGACAAGCCCATAAAAAACATGAAAAGAGTCATCATCAAATTTAATAGAACAAAAATGAAGCTTGTTGAGACTTGGTAAGCAATTAGAAAGTACAGAGACTAAGATTTATACTGTTTTAGTCACTCGAATCTCAAGATCAAGCACATAATCAGTTGGACAAATTTTGTTAAGATCAATACCTCATAAGCATGGATAACTAAAAATGTCAATCAATCCCTGACTTTTGCTGGAAATCAAACATGACACTAAGCGAAAACTGAATCCGATAAAACACCAAACAAGTGAGCTTCAAAAGTACATTTAGAGCAACATCTCCTAACTAAGCATCCCCATAATTTGAAGAACAAGCCATCTTAACTTAAACTGGCAATATCCTTCATATTTTACCCAAATGCATTTCCTTCGGTCAAGTGGTTTAGTACATACTTGTTAACCTTGACCTCTTCCAACTCGACCTCTCCAAGCTCTGTCCAGTAAGGAGACGCTGAACACTCCTTCAGAACTTTTGCATTCTGCAGTACATATTTTATGAACTCACTAACACAAGTTTGTTTGTAAAACCCTACAATTTTCACAACCTTGAGATGTCGGAAAAAAGCACTCAGGCACGGTAGAAGGCCTCTTCCACTTCTTGCGATCTAGATTGTAACTGTTACATCCCTACAAAAAATTGAGTTGAATGTCGTCTTAAACCACGTATCAGTTTGATAAAATAGAGTGCAAGTGTATGTATTAGGGATAATTCCAACAAAAGAAACCTGAGGTAAGCTTTTTTTTTTTTGTGATAATTACAAAAAAAAATACCTTGGACTCGTCTATTTGTTGCACTTTACGTAAATTTGTTTCAAAATGACAACTTTACCCTTCAAAAAATAATAAGTAAATAATAAAGAATCTAGAATGTTCACCTCCTTTAATTTTCTTCCTCTTTGTACATCATAAGAGGAAGAAAATTAAGGGAGGTAAATTCTAGATTCTTTTTTGCTTAGTATTTTTGAAATTTAAAACGTCAAGGGTAATATTGTCATTTTATAACAAAAATGCAAGTTTAAGACAATTTTTTGCAATTATCAAAGAAGAGGATCGCGACTAACAAAAAGTGCATACCTTGACCTTCAAAAAAAAAATGCATACCTTGAGGGTACTTTTTTGCAATTATCCCTGTATATTACTTATAGCCTCACCTCTTTAAGAACAAGAGCTTGCAAATTCGGCGAGTTGTGAAGCAGTTGAGAGAAAAGCTTCCCATAAGAAAATATATCCAATTCAAGTTGCAACTCAGATAAATTGTGGAAGATAGGCAAATCAGAAGCAGCCCGGTAGTGAATAAGCTACATCCAGATCATGTGAAAATAAGACTGTTATGTTATCTTCATGAACAATATAAAAGAAACATAACATTAATGCAATCCAACGAGCTAACCTCTATAGTGTGATCAGTTAGGCAGATAATCTTGGCATTAACAATTCCACTAACAACCACATTTCCAGAATTTGAATTGCAATCATACTGACGGATATTGATCTTGGCTTCAACCAAAGAATCGAGGTTCCCAAAGCAAATACCTTTGGTCGGCTCCGGACCTGTATACTTGAGAACTTCCAGATTTGGGGATTCAAGAGTGAACTTGAACTCGTACCCTTCGTCGAGGTCTTCACAAGTTTCTTTCTCGGAAGGGGCAACTAATGTGAAGAACTTAAGTTTGGGAGCCTTTATAACAAGGTCAACCCACTTTTCTGTCGTACACATTAAGGCCAAGTCCTCAAGAACAGGACATCCAGATAGGATCTTGTGAATGGTTTCATCATCAAATTCAATGTCATGAAGATGGAGCTTCCGGAGACTTGGAAACACAAGTGACCCCAGCCCCGGCACATCAAGAACAAATCTATTCCCAAGCTTCAAAGTAACCAATTCATGGTATGCAAAAAGAGCGCAAGACATTTTGATTTTTTCTTGTATGGTAATGCAAAGATCAAGTTCCCGGACCCTACGCTTCACCGCAGCATTAATCCATTGATTAACACAGAACACTTCAAACTTTCTGCACTTGAGAGTGAACTTATCTATAGGGGCTTTGTTGCACCGGTTCAATACATTGCTCAGGAAATTGATAAATCTTGTATGTGCGGGATTGTTCAGTAAACATTACAGGCTCCAGCAACAATTTGGAATCGTCTATGTCAATATTAGGCAAATGCGCCCAAACGTGCAGCCATCGCTTCGATAAAATGCTAGTTTGCACAGATTGTTTGAAAGGGACACAGGAGAGTATGAGACAAAGAACTGCAACGGGTAGCTGACTGATCCGATCACCACTTTCACAACGTCCAAACATTTTTTGGCTGATCCTAACAAATTGAAGATTAGAAAACAAATATATCTATAGGCTAGTAAACAAATCCTAATCTAGCCTAAGATTACCCTCACCACACACTTGCTCTCATGCAAGTATATACCCACTTGGATTCGAACCTCTAACCTCAAACATGTGAGAGAGCTCACTGACCATCACACCAACCCTAGTGAGTATAAGGCTCAACAACTGGACAACAGATGTATTAAAAACCTAAAACCTTAGCAAATATGAATTGTTCTATCCAGTAATATTAATTTTTTTCTGAAACCCTAGAAAATCTATGACAATGGCAATACCATTACATTAACACCCAAACAAAAACAGTGGGAAAAGGAGATTGCAAACCTAAAAACAATGGAAATTTATATCCAATACTTACTTGCAGAGGTATGAATAATAATAGCCTTCCTGCGGAGCCAAGAGGTGCAAGAATAAGAGAAATGTCTTCAAGAGGGCATGGGAAGTTGGAAAAGCGTTATTTGGAATTTTGGATTTAGTAGTTCAATACAATTTAAGTCCATCTTTTATTTTGTGAGTCCAACATTTTTTTTTAATTTGTAACTGTTGTAACTCCGTTAATTTGAATGTGAAATGTCAAAAATGCCCCCGGCGATTTTGCTACTAACAACCTCTCTATCAGTTTCTACATTCTCGCCAAATCGGCCTTCCTTGGTCGGCGACAATGAAACCATCATCGTCCGGTGCTGGTCAGTCTGCGACACTTCGACCTCGAAGTTTGAGTAAGGGCTCAGCACCTCCTCATGTTTGCTATTATTAGATAGAACAGTTTCAAGTTTTTTTTTTCTTCCTGGTTTTAAGTGTCACTCTTGTTTGATTCTTAACGGTTTATTTATTAGCTTTCACATATCTTTGTTGTGTTGTTTATCTATATCTTTCTGGGTATTAGGAAATGTATGATTCTCAGTGGTATTGCCATTGCCATGGGCTTTCTAGGGTTTTAGGTTTTCAAAAAATGTGTTATTGATGGATAGAAAAATTCATATAATTTTGTTTTTAAGGTTTTAGGTTTTAAATATATATCTGCTGTTATTGAGCCTTAGTTTTCCATGACGTTTCTGTTGTTTGATTCTTTTACATATCTCTGTTCTTTTTGTCTTGAATTTAATAGGATCATCCAAATTACCCATGAAGCAATCTGAAAGTGCAGTTCCTTGCAATAATAATTCATTTCCCCGCAAAAAGCAATCTGAAAGTGCTGATAGGATAAGTGAGCTACCCGATGCAGTTCTTTGTCACATACTCTCGTTCGTTCCGTTTAACCAGTCAATGCAAATGAGCATTTTATCAAAGCGATGGTTACATATTTGGACACACTTACCTGTCATTGTTGTAGATGATTCCATTTGGCTGAACCGTGCATTGTCTATCAAGCAATCAAAACGCACAAGTTTGATAGATTTTCTGACCAATGCATTCGATCGGTGCCACACAGCTCCTATAGATAAGTTGATTCTCAAATGCAGTAGGTTTGGTGCGTTCCATGTTAATCAATGGATCGATACTGCAGTGAAGCGTAGGGTCTGAGAGCTTGATCTTTGCATTTACTCAGAAGAAATTCTCAGCATGCCTTGCAGTGTTTTTGCTTACAAAGAATTGGTTACTTTGAAACTTGGGGAGAGATTTGATCTTGAAGTGCCCGGTTCACTTCTATTTCCAAGACTTCGGAAACTCCATCTCCATTCGGTTAATTTTGATGACAAAACCATTCACAACTTTCTATCTGCCTGTCCTGTTCTTGAGGATCTGGACATCTATTGTAGGACGGATATGTGGGATACCCTTGTTATAAAGGCTCCTGCCCTTAAGTTCTTCACAATATATTCCTCAAGTGTGAGAGAATATGGTAGCCTTCGCAAAGGACATGAGTTCAAGTTCATTCTTGAATCCCCAAATCTTCAATTTCTGAAGTATGGAGGTACGGAGCCGTTAAAAGGTTTTTGCATCCGGGACCTCAATTCCCTGGTTAAAGCGGAGATCGACGTTTTTCCAATTAAAGATGTCACGAATTGTGCGATTGAGATTGTTAGGGGAATTGTCAATGCCAAGAATATCTGCCTATCTGAACATACTTTGGAGGTTAGCTCACTGGATTTTATGTTACTTACACTTGTATTAATTCCAGATTTTCATGTGCTTGTGTTCATCTGAATGTAGCTTATTTCGGACCTGGATGTTTCTGTTTTGCCAATCTTCCACAATTTGACGGAGTTGAGACTCCAAGTGAACGAGTGGTGTTCTGGGAAGCTGGTTTCCCAATTGCTTCACAACTCGCCCAATTTGGAAGTTCTTGTTTTTGATGCGGTGAGGCTTTGAATAATGTATATATATATATATAAATGTATACTTGTACCCTCTTTTGTTCATCAATCTGAGATTCTGCTTTGCTGTTTTGTAGAACCTTTCATGGAGCAGATGTTTTTTAGATCACTTCAAGTGGGAGAGGCCTGAAAGTGTGCCTGAGTGTTTGTCTCGGCACCTTGAGGTGGTGACTATTTGGGGATTTGACGGGCAAAAATGGGTAGATGAGCTCTTGACATACGTACTGCAGAATGGGAGAGTTGTCAACAAGTGCTTAGCTTCCCATTACCAAACACAACTTGTAGAGGTCAAGCTTGAGAAGAATATGCTCAAGTACTTGACCAAATGAAAGCCAAAGAATGTCTTATTCCTCACTCTTATCGGGATGCTTAAGAAATAGAAATGTAACATATGATGATAATAGTATCCAAAATAGCTAATCTCTGAAGTGTAATCAGTTAGGCAGATAATCTTGCCATTAACAATTCTGAAAATTATGGTGGAAATATTGAGCTGATTGCAAAGTTTATATATGTCGAATGAGTTTGGAGACTAATTTATGACCTTTTCATTTCACGTTTTTGTCTGATTTTATCATTCTTGCCATGCAGATGTCTGAGTTACTAAACCAGAAATCTGCAGTGTAAGGAAAAGTTCTGTTAGGCTATTTCAATTCTATTTTCGATCTAAGTGGAGATTGGTTTCATGTTGTTTCATAAGAACAATGAAATCATTTATGTATGTTCAGTTTGATGACCTTGGTTCTTGAAGAGTAAGAGCCCCTAGCAAACATTGCTGTGGGAATTCTTTCTTCGTCAAATGAAACTCATAAGTCTTGACACACTTATTTATTTATTTATTTTGATAAAAGGATTGTCATAATTTATATCTCTCTCGCAGATATACATGACTACAGGAGATCGAACGCTACAATCTCCCTTGCAAACTCCATGTAAGGACCTAGAACATCAAAAAGGTGAAGCTAAACTATACCCAAATAGAGCTGGGAGATTACATCCAGACAAAAATGCTGACAAACTATAAGATTAAATTGTGAATACTATTTAAACGGATTAGTTGTAATATGTAAATAAGGTTGCCCGTAGTTGGTTGTATTAGAGAACCAACTTAACTAAAAGCTTAATCTGATAGTTGAAGGTCCCATTATAGTTTTATACTCTAAGACGTGCCCTCGGGTAAGCCCATTAACGAGTTTGGATGTGAAATTTAGGAATATATTTGAGTGCATTGAGAAGACAGATAAGGGTTTAGAGATGAGATGAAATAAAATGCCCATTAGGGGCAAATGAGATAAATAAAAAAATAACAAGTATTTTTTCTCTCTAAAAAATGGGGTAAGAACTCGTATCTGTAAAGAACCAACTCTAATATTATATTAGAGAACTAACTCAACTAAAAAGCTGATAGATGAAACTTGAAAGTCTCATCATAGTTTATAGTCTACAGATTGAGAATCATATTCTATGGCTGATATACTGTTGAAGAGCGGGCAGTGCCAGCTCAAATTTTATTTGTATTATTGATAGATGCTTAATAATATTACCTTTGTTGTAGGATTAATAATAAATTAATTACAGCATTGGGCTATTAATTGGATCTTGACTGATTCTGGAGTCAATGTAGGCGCATTGCATGAGCCACGTATACTCCGTCTCGCGTCCACGCGTGACCATGCATGCACTTTGCTATTTTCCGTGGAAAAGGATGGCTCCATCTATCTTCACAATAAGATCACTATTCCGATCCATCACAATCAGATCACTCGAATTCTTACAATGTCCGGTAACGCCAACGTCCCCGGCGAGCCCACCAAGTCCGGCACCTCCCTCACCGACTCCGCCACCACCGCCGTCCAAAACTTCAACCCCATCAACCAGATCCACCAACACCTCTGCGCGTACAATCCTCTGTTTTTAACTGTTGGTCATAGTTTCAAATCTTGATTAATCGTCCTAATCCAAAAATGAATGTAGGTTCCATTTCTATGGAGAAGACATGATGAGACAGGTGGAGGCGCACCACTACTGCGCGCACCTGAACGAGGAGGTGAGGCAGTGCCTGATCTACGATAGCCCCGAGAAGGAAGCGCGGCTGATCGGGTTGGAGTACATAGTTTCCGAGAACCTCTTCATGACGCTTCCCGACAAGGAGAAGATCATGTGGCACTCCCACGAGTACGAGGTCAAGAGCGGAACGCTGTTCATGCCTGGTGTGCCGGGTCCTGTTGAGCGGTTCGACATGGACACGGTCGCTAAGACGTACGGGAAGGCGATCCACTTCTGGCAGGTCGATCGGGGCGACGAGCTCCCCGTCGGTATTCCACAAATCATGATGGCCCTTACTAGGGACGGTCAGCTTTATGATCGTCTTCAACTAGGTACTTACATACATACTCCATTGATATAGTACTTTTAAAGAATGTGAGTTTGATGACTATACTAGATATTCGATGTATCAACTATTTATTTATAAATTACCTCTATAGAGAGAGAATCAAAATCATATGATCCCACCATTTTTATTTAAAACATTTGAAAGAGAAGGACTCCTAATAATAAGAGTAGCAAAAAAAGTCAAATAAGAATGGGAAAGTATGAGGGGTGGATTTAGAAGGGTATAGAGTATGCCACAGCTTATCTTTGTCCCGGAAAGTTATATTATATTATAGAGCTCTTAATTACTTAGAATATATAGATTTTAACGGACCTAAATCAGATAATCATTTGATAATCTATTACATGAAAAATGAAAAAAAAGATAATACATTAATAATTTAATGATCAATTAAAAGACTATGAAAAATGAATATAATACAAATTATTGATGGCATACTTGAAAATGAGGTTGTGGGTTCATGTCCTAGGTTTCTCATCTTTTAATTTAAGGTCCTTAATGGTAGTTAGTACACATTTTTTGTATGCTATTACTATGGGTGTGTTTTAAATTTTTTATTATATGTCTATATTAGTGCCCCTCCCTCTTATAAACCTAGCTCTACTATTGTGTGAGTTTATATTCTTAATACTTTCTCTTGTGTATTGTTTAAACGTGGACTTTCTTCGACGCTTCCTCTCACGTGTAGATTTTGTCCCTTTGTATGTGGGGCATAGTAGGACTGGATTGGTTCTAATATGATATCAGAACCCGTACCTTACGGGTACGGGTTCAAATCCCGCAATCTACAAAATTACTTATTATGTCTTCATTAATCTCATTTGCTCTTAACGAGCCTCTTTTTATGTCTTATTTCTAAAGCCTTTATCTCTCTTCTCAATAGGTCCACATCTTTTTTTAAATTCCATATCCAACCCTCTTATCAGGTTTGTCTGTAAGAAGGTGTGTTAGAATATAAAATAATAACAGGGCTTTTAACTATCAGTTTAAGCTTTTAGTTAAGTTGATTCTCTAGTACAGGGTTTATCAGGTTAATCGGTTTCGGTTATGTATTTCGATGACGGTACTTTGACATTGTTTCAGATGTTGAGAGGCGGTACGAGATGTCTTTTAGCAAAGAGAGGGAGAATCGGAAGAATATAAACGGACCGGAATACGGAGTGCATCCATTGGCAAACGGAGGAGGGAAAGGCCTCAAGACTGTGCTAAGAGTGATCCAAGGAGAGCTGTCTAAAGAGGTTGCTCCCGTGGTACCGTTAACTTGATCATCTTCAACGTCAATTACGTACCTACTTTAATTAGTACAATAATTAAACCCTAGTAATCACTCCTAATTATAGCCTCGTTTTGCAATCAACCTACTTATGTTATGTAGCTAGTCATGTAATGGTATGTTTCCGTTTCTGTATTACTGAAGTTCCACAATATTTATGTATATATATGCTTGGCCTACCGTTATTTTTGTTTCCTCTCGTATGATGTTTGGTGGGGACCTTTAATACTTCGTATCACTAAAATATAAGTGAACCTTTAATATTTAAAATAATTTTTCTTTCCTTTCAATCAGATATAACAGATCGTGCCTAGGGAAAACTATATAGAACGTCGGTGAAGAAACCGTCTTTTTTGAAAAGTAACGTTGTTTTTAGGTCGTTAGTAAAAACCAACGGTGAACATATTTTCCGTCTTCAAATTGACTAGTACCGTTAGTTTTTTATGAAATGATCATTCTACCCCTTGATTTAAAAGTAGGGTTTCTTTATTTCGGGGGAGAGAGTAATTTTAAGGTTCACATTTGGGGAGAGGGTAGTGTAGGGTTCGTTATCTAGGGTTTGAATAGTTTAAGGTTTACTTTTAGAGAGGGGTATTTTGGGGGTTTCAAAAAAGATTAGTCTAAAAACTGTTAAATTTAATAGATTGCAACCAGAAAAATTCTTCACCAATACATTTTACCGACCATCTAGAATGACCAATTAAACATATATGTTTGACATTGTTAAAAAATAAACTTAACTATATGATCTAATACAGACTTGATTTGTTCCGCTTGAAAATTTGAGTGTTGATCTGTTCGAGTCTACCATCACCTTGGGGCCTTAATAATAATAATTTTGAACAACCGGGAAGGGTAACTTAAAGCTGCTTGTGGAATTAGAATATTGGAAAATTCTTATATATTTTATTTGAGGTTTGAGTTTGATCGATCCAGTTGTAGTGGAGGAATCCACTGCTACTGCACAATAATTGTGGGTGACTTCAAGTAAGAAGTGATCTCGTGTCTCTCCTTTTAGGGTTTTCTAAGCTACCTCTCTTTTGTTATTGTTTTTATCGGTCGTTGGAGTTTGAAAAAGGGGATGAGAACTCTTTGAGTATGTTCTCCTCTTCTTCCGTTCTTTTATTTGTTGTTGCTGGATCCGGTCTTAATAATGGACTCTCTGCACCATCTCTCCTTCGCCCAGCCTCCCTGCGCTGTCGTCATCGCCCTGCCTCGGCTCGTGTTTTAGTATACAGTTTTTTCTTGTTTTGCTAATCAATAAAACGTCAGCTTAGTCTGACTTTAGACACGCATTTATTGCGGTATTTGGCTCCACAATTATTGTGCCTTTAGGACAGCTTAGCCCGGTAGGTTTGGTATCGTTCTGCTGATATTTCATGGGATCTCTGCGTAAATCATTAATCATTTTTGGCATTACTTCATTTGTGTAAGCTCTCAACGGTTGTGAGTCATAGTCTGACATGACCTATTTGGTCGGATATATTTTCCACTAGAGTTAGTCTCTTTCTATTGCGACGGTATCGCATGTCTAATAAAATCATTCTTGTTTTAAAAAAACAAAATTAAATAAGACATTTATTTATTTAAGAACTAGTTATTGATATTGTTGTGTATTTTACTCTAAACGGAAATGTATGTACTATAGATCAATTTGGTTGACAATGTCACAGTAATCAAGGTGTCTTTACGGGCCAAGATTCAAAGTCTTATCGGGCTTGGAATTAATCAGTTATGGGCCTTTTGTTAATCAGTTTGGAGATATAAAATCTGCTCATGTGATTTTCAAAAGTTTAGCTTATACATACTCCTTATTAGACCTCTCTAGTATGTACTTTTAACATAAAAAGTTGTACATTTGAAGAACTTTATAAATAGAAATTAATAGTATTGGATTTATAAGATCGAGGGTAACGTAGTGTCGCGAAATTGTCAGTCACATCAATCTTTGTAAGTCTTGGTGCATTAGAAAGAAAGTATTGAAGATAGTGTAATGCAACCCAACGAGTTTATTTTGATTTTTTCCCAATATTTTGTAATTAAAGAAGAGTGTATAATAAATTTGATAGGCAATTGTATTAAGATAAATTCAAATTACATCGTTTAAATGACAATTGAAGGAACATTTATGTCATTTCACCGAATTTCTCATGTATATGTTTGATAAGATCACGTTATAATGTTTAGTGAATGATGATATCTTCAGTTCGTTGTGATCTCTCACCCATAAGGACTTTGAATTTTTAAGGTAGTCATGTATAGATTGTAGGAGGTTGGGTCGAAGAAGCTGGTAGGTCGCCTTCGTAATCAATGAGAATTTAGTAGTTACCTCATTCATCTTCAATAATCACATTGTGCAGTATGATGCATGCTTTGATGATATTACTGACGATTGTTAGATCTCGAAAAAGTGTCGGACTGGTAATTATTTTGAAACGTGCCCGGGAAACTCTGAAGGCTCGTTCCACATCCTTCTTGAACTCGTACAAATATTATCTGTTTGGTAGTAATCGGTTCACGTATTGTCTTCACAAAAACAGCTCACGGTGGATGTATCGCACTGGCTAAATAGTAGCCATGATCGTACTCCGTATGTAGACTGTGCAACAAATTGGAGGTTGTTCGTCATGTACTACATCTGTGAACAACATTGATTGATTGATGACGTGTGCATCGTTGTTCGACCTACCCACAATGAAGAAGGTGTGCCAAATTCATGTATCTTATGAGGCCATTGTTGCTAGTATGATTGTCGGGCCAACCTAATCACCCAGGTATACATGCCTTTCTAGGCCAGGTGACAATACATACGTTGCTAATGCAATGCTTCTAATATATCAGGAAAATGTGGTACTCACCTTGTGCGAATAACTGTACGATATTTGTTACATTTGTCTTTTTTGTATATTCTTTGTCAAACAGAGCGATGACTCCCTCACTAATTCTTGGAGGCAAAGATAGGTTTTACTCTTACAGATTCACATGAATTCGTCAATGATATTGCAATTGACTGAACACCCAATGACAAGCATCCTTAAGGCTATTGTACACTTCTACAACAGACTGAAATCATTCCGACCTAAGGGCATCATTCCATTTCCGGAAAAGGGAGGTGAAGGGTGACAGTCTATCTATCATCCGGTAGAACACCGGTTACTACAATGAAAATCAACACTTGAAAATGACCTCATAATACATCATACATGTCTCCTACTAGAGGCTCTAGCTCTTATTTACTAATGTAGCTCTTAACTTTCTTATTCATGTCATAATAAGAAAATAGAATAAAAATGTTTTGTTTCTCTCTTTCTACTATCTCCTCTTGTTTCTTCGACTCTTCATCATATAATTCTTTACCTTTTTGCGAGCACCGTCAAGTTCCATCGCCGTCGCTCGCCTGTTCACATTTGATTACTACATATACTAATTTAATGATCTAGCTAATAATTAAGATTTTGAATCAAATTGCTCAATTTAAAATACCACATATATAATTCATCTGTCAGAATTTAATTAAAAAAACAAATAATATTGGCCTAATCATTAACCTTGCTGGCTGCTACACTACGATTCCTGCCAGCCTTCCATTGCAAGAAAATCCCAATTTCTATTTACTCGTATAAACAATTTACAGCTTTTCTTTTTTGAAAATTTTCTCATTTAAATTATATATTAATCTTGAAAATATAAATATTGAACTATTGATCATACGAAACAAGACTGTAACATTACATATTCCAAACTTGATAGAAACATCAATTCTTACGATCAGCTTTAGATGAGTATAACTCGCGTACCACTTAATAACCTAATCGAACCAAACAACGCAAATATAGAATAACGCAAGACAAATACCTGCAAATAACATAAACAATTCAGATAATAACCATTATTGTGTCCACTAGGGTTTGATTCGGGTGGCTAAAAAAAATAAATTCCTGTAACTATTGGGCTAGCACCCATGAGAATTTATAATTTATTAGAGTAATTAAAATTAAAATAACATACTAAACAAGTTATCAATTTAATAACTCCCCTCGATCTAGCTCTCTTTTTTATTCCATCTGCAAAGACCCAACCTTGCCTAAGTAAACAACTAGCAGCAAAAAGAATCATCTCTTTAGTTAATTAATTAATTAACGTTTTAAAGTACGAATACGAGTACTAAATGATTAAAGAAATCATTATTAGTTTAAGGTAACAATGATTTTTTTTTGAAGAAGGTAACAATGATTAATTAAGCCAATCTACCTTTTTCCTCTATGCAATAATGTTTGATGATTAGCTCCAAATGACAACAAATAGTGCCAGCAGAAGAGAACCATAAAGCTAAACCAATTTCAATATTTCATTACACATTTCATTGTCATTTAGATTTTATTTTATTTTTAAATAAAAGATACTCTTTTGGAAATAATTAATTTTAAAAACAAATAAATAAAAAAGGTCAAAGCCAAACAAAGACATTTCTTTATCATGATGTATTGCTTCGTCTCCACTTTCCTCATCCCCACCACTATTTCTTTCAGCTCTGCCTTCTCTTCACATTTACACAAGCTCGATTTTTTTATCAATTCCTAGAACGATTCTGTGCTTTTGAGCTTCTGGGTCTTCGAGATCTTTTCAGATAAGGAAGAAAGGTTAGAGCTTGATGGAGAATTCTTCAGGATTCGGAATGGAAATGCGATCCGGCGAGCTGAATTTGGGGTCGGAGCCGCAACTCCAGAATTGCTT
>JAYMSW010002409.1:0-13942 GCA_036897725.1 Erodium texanum | reverse complement strand
TTTAAGTTGAAATGGCGGTGACATGCTTGGTTGTTTGATTAACAGGCTGAGTGCAAGTTTAAGAGAGCAAAGAACGAAGAATAAAGGCTTGGTTTTGGCTGGGTTTTAGAGATGTTGGTCAAGCCGTCTGAGCAAGAAGAGCTTGATATGTTTTGGAGGAATTGAGTTATGAAGTTTGAGGAGAAGCTATCATTATATCGCAAATTGGGTGAGCCGTGTTTGATTGCGGAAAAGTTGGGCCTTGTCCATTCCGTTGTTGCGTTCGATTTTTGATTTGGAAGAGACAATTTTGGGGCTGTCTGGAGAGAAACTGGGTTGGTCTCTATCCACCCATGTGTTGTCATATGTGGTCGGTTTGTAAGGTGGTTGTGCTTTGGTCAAATGATAGTTTATAGATCTTCAGAAAGGGGCCTTTGAGTAATCTGGTGTTGTAATTGGCTATTATAGGCTCTGCCACAAGAGAGTTGGTGATGTTGGGGTCTAGTAAGGGTTGGGTATGGATTTTTAAAGATGAGTCGTGTATCTATGTATCAGCGGGTATATGTAAGGCAAGGTTGGGTTAGGTGTAGATTGGGTTTGGTAAGGTTTGCAACAAGCTCATAGAGATGTTGCTAGGTAGATGTTTCTATGTGAAAATTATACCTATTTGTGCTACTCTTTCTTCTTGAAAGGTAGTAACTAATACGAAAAATTTCCTGATAGAAAACAAACAAGAAGGGGTTTATGACCTTAAAGCTTGATATGAGCAAGGCATATGATCGTGTTGAGTGGTCGTTCATGGCTGACATAATTTCTAAACTTGGTTTCGTAGATGGCTGGATCGAACTAATTCTTGAATGCATCTCCTCTATGCAATTTACTGCCTCAACTAGCAAGTTCAATATGGGTCCTATCAAACCTGGGCGAGCAATCAGACAGGTTGACCCCTTATCCCCTTTTCTACTTTTACTTTGTTCAGAAGGTCTCTCTTTTCTTATTAAAGATTTTCTAAATCGTAATCTTATACATGGTGCAAAGATAGGTTGTGGTGCCTCGATAGTGTCACATTTATTTTTTGCAGATGACAGTTATATATATTGTCAGGCATCTATGGAGGAAGTGGGGAGGGTGAAGCAGATATTGCAGCTTTACGAAAAAGCTTCTAGTCAGATTATAAATTATCAAAAATCATCTATTTTCATCAGCCAAAAAATAGGAGCTCTCAATATTTTCTAGGAAGAGATTAGTAATTTGTTAGAAATTCCTGAGGAAAATAGGAGCTCTCAATATTTAGGGTTACCAAACATGATTCAGGGGAATAAGGGGCATGCTCTTAAAGTTATTGTGGACAGAGTCGAGAAATGGAGTGCAGGATGGGAAAACAAATTCCTCTCAAAGGCAGGCAAAGAGGTCTTAATCAAGCCAGTAGTCCAGTTATTCCAAATTATGCCATGGGGGTATTTTTATGTTTCCAAACAAGATCATCCAATAGCTAGAAAGAGTGGTAGCCCGGTTTTGGTGGAATTTAGGGGAAAAAGGAATCTATTGGTGCTCGTGGGACAAAATGTGTAAATGAAAAGATAATGGGGGCCTCAGATTTAAGTACCTAAGACAATTTAATCTAGCTTTACTAAGCAAGCCGGGATGGAAATTGACAGTAGATGAGAAGAACTTAGTGGCAAGAGCTTTGAAAGCAAGTTACTACCAGAATTCATCTTTCTAGGAAGCACAGGAGGGCCACAACCCGAGTTTTGTATGGCGCGATATAATAGCAGCCCGAGACATCACAAAGTTGAGAGTGAGAAGATTGGTTGGTCCAGCATGCTCAGTTGGAATTAAGGGAGATCCGTGGTTGTTAGGAGATCATCCCTACATCTTATCTACTTCGCCAGCCATACTAGATGAACTGGTCAGTGAGCTCATGAAAGTGGGAGCTCGGGAATGGAATAAAGAGGTAATTTGGGACGTCCTCATTGAACCAGATATATCTGAGGTACTTAATATTCCCTGAGTGAATATGCACAACATGATGACTGGTTTTGGAAAGGGGACCTCTCACGGCAATTCACGGTCCGGGGCACCTACAGGTTGGCTCGAGTTGAAAACGGAGATTAGTATGGAGAAGATCAAGATATTGTTTGGGGGAAGCTTTAGCACTCTGAAGCTCTCCCAAAGTCGAAGAATTTAATGTGGAGGCTATTGACGAACACTATACCCACGTCAACGAACCTTAGGCGAAGGAGGGTCCCTATTATGGACACTTGCTTGTTGTGCGGTGAGTCTACTCTGCACCTCTTTTGTACATGCCCCTGTGCTAGCTCTTGTTGGACGTTGCTAAGCTTAATGCCAGATCCTCCTCCTGTGAATTTCGGTGACTGGATGGTACGACTGTTCTATCAAAGCCCTAAGGAGACTACTGTTATGATTTTCATGGCATGCGGTGCGATATAGAAAGCTCGTAACAACGTTGTGTGGAGGCAGATTACGTCCACCTGGGCTGAAGCAATCCACTGTGCCAAAACTGACCTGCTCCAATGGAAGGAAAACCAATCCTGAGACAAGTTGCACGGGAACACTACAAGTCCCGTAGCGATGGTGGTAGTGCCCTATAGAGCCGGTGCTGAAGCTTAATACAGATGCTACAATAGGAGGATCAAACCCAACTATTTTTTCTAGGCTGGTTGCTCCGTGATCACAACGGTCAATTGGTTTAGACATTCATGATGAAGAAAAGGGGGCGTTTCACCTGAAAACAACAGAAGCCATGGTGACCAAAGAAGCTTTAACTTGGTTGAGGGAAGAACGAGATAGTGTGGAGATTGAGTCAAACTGCCAGGAAGCTGTCCTGGCAATCTTGGGTCATTCGCACCAACGATCGCCGACTGGTCAAGTTCATATGGAGTGTCGGGCTTTGTTATAGGAGATGAATAATGTTTCTTCAAAGTTTGTCCGAAAAACTACGAACAAAACAACTCATTGTTTAGTTAAATGTGCTCTAACAATAGTTGAAGCGGACGTCATGGTATCGTCTATATCAGACGAACTTATGTCAGTTTTGTCCTTAATGTCGAGCAATAAAATCACTTCTCATTTCAATATGATAATAAAAAAAGATAATATCAACTCACAAAAAATACCAAACGCCGTAAATGTTTATAATTACCCCTTAATCTCATTTATGTTTACTGTTGAACGAGAATGGTTATGTGGTAATAGAAGGGTCCAACTAGGTGCAAATATAAGATATGGACATGTAGAAAGTCCTTTTGGTGGGCGCACCATGGTCAAGTTAGAATGACACATCTTGAAGCTTTCACTTCACAATTTACAAGTCTTAATTTATTTGGCCATTTATTCATCTATTATTCCATTAACGTATCCTTCTCACTTTCCTTGACATCATGGCTTGTCTAGTGAGGTTCACTGAATTGCTGAAAATCCAACTCTTTTGGGTACCATTTTTTTTTTTTGATGATCCTTTTGGGCACCCTTTCAATTCCTAAATTCTATGGTGATGCTTTCAAGGGACCATTCAATCAATCAACCAATCTAACCTACTCTCTTTCTCCTCTTTTACAATTTCTTTTAATTATTATTCACCCCTTTTAAATTTTATAATGTGTAACAGAGGTTATAAATATAATTAAGGATAATTCCATGAACATACTTAATAGTAGGAACCAATTTAATATGGATCTTCCATTTATTTTTTATTCCGAAAATCCCATCTCTTTCAAAATTATGTTTATTTTTTAGTTTTCACGAAGATATCTTTCACTTTTCATAAATACTATTCCTCTCTCAATAATGGCACTCTTTTCTCTTCCACAGGATCACACCTCTTTGCGATATAGTCCAATTGTGTCTGATGGAATTGGATCTATGTATTGGCGGATTAAACGTGACACGACTCATTACTGACTGCCTCGTTCACTATGATTGATAAAACTGGTAGGATCCATCACTAACCCCTCGGAACTATCTTCCATCTTACGGTATCGACAAGCATTCAGACGACTTCGTTCTCTATCAGGCGTTGTCGTTTTCCGTCGAAATCCAAGAGAATACAAACAGCGCCTCGCTGGCTCCAACCCTTTCCACACCATCTCTCTCAGTCCACTAGGAATCTATACAGCTAGTGACTCTGCTCAAACCATCTCTTTCACACCACTTTCCCACGTAGCCTCGATCTAAGTCATCTTATACTCGATATAGATGTACATTTTACCGAACAACAAAACGGCAGGGTGAAATTGTGTATAGCTCTATGGCCTAGTATATACTCAGTTCAATCAATATAATTCACGAATGTAATACTTCATTTCAATTTATTTATACTGCTAAAAAAATGAATATCATGTACAAACTCATATACAAGGCCACGTGATAGAAATTCAAGGGTTATACAACTATTTCTCATGTTTCTGCAATACTTAGATGACTGTAGGTGTGTTGTAAATATACTCGTGTCAGTCTATACTACATAGAATGTCTCGTTAATGTAGTCTCGCTTTCAACTACTAGGTCTGTTTGAGCAACTCGTTATTCTGTCACAATGTACACCAACTCTTGTGTTTGTGTATATTTAACAGACTCCCCGTTGTACTGCATTGAGCTGCTTAGTTTGATCTTCTTTTGCAAACCATTGGAGCAGCACAATTATGGATTAGGTTTCACAAGTACATCATCCATATAAAGGGCTTGTTGTTCTGCTCAACTGTTGATATGTCCATCAACTCAAAGAAATTCCTTAGTGATTTTGGATATTCAAGCTTGAAACACCCCAAACTATTCCTAGGATACAAGATGTAGTTCATACAAGTCATTACCCTGCTGTGATTTGAATATAACAATCAAGGACTCACACAATTTCACCATGTTATTACCAAGGAGCATGTCATTGCTTGAACCAGGCTTGGTAATTAAAACACAATGATATTCAAAAAGAATCTTTATTTATCTAGCCACAAAAGGAAATCAATTTAACATATTTAAGTATTCAGCCTCATTTATACACTCATCACGAAGTGTATTCTGTAACTCTAAACTCCTGCTTACTTTGTGTAGACGTTTTTCCTCGGTAATATCTTACTTAGGTTTTGAAAAAGTCATTGAAAAACCAGCTTTGACTTTAGATTGAAGCTTCGAATGACAACATTTTATGTAAGTACACGATCTTTAGATGACTGTTCAGCTCTTGCATATTTGACCTTTCGGGTTGACTCTGTTCCTCAAAGTCGTCTCAGTCTGAATTTGGGGTGAGACAGAAAAATCATACCCGAAAAAACCCGACCTAACCGAACCGGTTAGAGCATATGGTTAACCGAACCGATCCTTAATGGGTACTCCTTAAGGAACCGGGTCGGTTAACCGAATAATCCGGTTCCAATTATGGGTAGTAAATTTACTACCCATCGGGTAGCGGTTATTATCCGAATCCGATTAATTTCATGGGCCTAGTGTTTTATAGGACCGAAATGTAAGCCCAATACCAAAGGCCCAGAGAATAAACACATTATACAAAAAATATGTTTACTAGAGAATTCAAACCTCTAACATGGGAAACACAAGAGAGCATTTAACCAACCCAATTACTCCAATATTGATGTATATCTCTACATTATTAGTATATAATATACCGTTATACACTCTAGTTTAAAAAAATTATTATTCAATTTAAACTTTATAAAATTTGATTTACATTATAAAAAAAATACACATATAATGTAACCATTTCACCGCCTTATTGGAAAAGATATGATGGGCCTAGTGTTTTGAATGTTATAGAACCATTTCACCGCTTTGTTGAAAAAGATATGATGACAGACCTGAGATATCCATTGCAAGGAAATAAGGTTCCCGTTTGGGCTGTTCCTATGTGTTTCTGCCCTAAGAAATAATGCCACATAATTGACTTGCTACACTTACTGCATGAGATTCAATTATATGACTTGCTATATTGCATGAGACTCAATTATATGATTATGTTAGAAAATCAAGGTCATCCATGGATCTACATACTTCATCAAACACATCACAGTTCTTCAATTACAACAGATAATTACCTAATGACTAAAGTGATCCTCCTACAAAAGGAAGCCCATTACAGGACAACAATCTTTAATCTTTAGGCTGACCAAATTAGGGGCACAGGTAGTTTCTTTATAACAATAGCCTAAGCAATATGGAACGAAAAAGGCTTCGATAGAAAAGAAAATTGATTATAAATACAATGCATTACAAATAATTACAAAACAAGCTTTGATAGAAAAGACTGTTTTTTTTGGAAAGGTGGTGGCTCCGATGACATTTTTGGAGTCTGATTCTCTTCTCACCGCCGCGGATTTTAAGCCAGAAGTGACATGAAAAAATTGATGTTGTGAGGATGTAGTTATGATGATACAGGATATGCACTCCTTAACAAAAACACATAAGGCTAGAGGAACAAAAGGAAAAAAGGTAGTGTTTAAGTATTTTCTCCATTTTTCAACTTCTTAATAGTGAAATAACAACTCCATAAAATGAATGTGAAACTAATAGAATAATTCAAGCTACTTTGAATGTTGGGAAAGATAAATCGCTACTCTTCCATTGAAAAATTAGTAGCAGAAACCCCATCAAAGTGAATATAAAGATCAATCAAAAAGTGGTCATTGAATAAATGGAGCAGGAAACAACGCTATTGGATTCAATGAACACAAAAATAACTGCAAATGCACTGTGCATATGTCAAACAACAAACCCAGATGGTTTCTGATTTGTGAATGACGATAGATTACATATGAACTTGAAATCTGATCGGTCTCTATTGAGCATAGATTTAGCATCACAAAGAAGAAAGACAGATGGTTGAAATCGATACCAGCAAAAGTTTTCTTGAGCTGCTCACAGTCTTCAGCTGAAGAAGGAACGAATCCAGAACTCGCGAACTTCGTGGAGGCAGAATGCGGGAAGGAGGAGCCGGGTTGAGAGAGTCGACGTTCGATTCCAAAGAGAAGGACGGGGCGGCGAGGGAAGCGGGTGGTTTCTCAAAGGACCCTGTAAAATTCAGAAATAAAAATCCAATCTTTTTTCACAATGAACACAAAAAAGTGGTAAAATCTGGGAAATTTGAATAAAAAACAGACCATCAGAGATGGATGGTTTCGCCAGAGAGCAATTGACGATCTCGAAATCGGCGTCGAAGAAAAGTACAATGGATGATGTAGTTGCCGATTTCTGGTCAAGAATAAGGTGGGCAATATGGTCGAGCGTTGGGACTGGAGAGGAAGAAGAAAAAGAGATGGGTTTGAAATAGAAGCTATGAAGAAATTGAGAAGAATTGAGTGCTGGAAAAAATAGAAGAAGCGGAGAGTGGTGGGTTAACTCAACAACTGTTATGTGATTTGGAGAAAATAATCTCCTTTTTCTTCATTTTTGTCTTGTTTTTAGAGGTATTGATTTATTCTTGGCATATAATGTTAAATATTTTGATAATAGCTTTGTATATGTATTTTCAGTAGTAGCAGTTAGCCTTTGTAGGATTTGATTTCATCATCATGTTAGATCAAGTAATAAATTATTTGCACTCAATAGTATAAACTTAGGTAGGTTGACCTTGCATTGTTATATACCAGGAATAATATGGTTTTTTGAAATAGTTGCTAATCAATGAAGAGATAATATTGACGACCTTGCTTTAAGCTTGTGTGTTTAATACCTAAAGGGATTGGTCCGATTGGACTTGGCTAATCAAGTGTTGACTTGTTTGTGCAGTTGGGCGATGCTATGATGTTGTTTCCGTCTCGAGGCTTGTGTTAAAGAAAGATATGATGATGGATATCTGGGGTAAGATGTGTTGAGAACCCCTCCTTTACCTACAAACTAGAGAACTCATCACATCCCTTTACTTTGAATTTGGATGGATAAGGTCTTATGTTGAATTTTTTGATATTGTGCTTCAAAAACCCAAAATTCATTATTTGAAGGGCATTATCGTAAAACCGCCCAGAGAATACAAGCATTGTGTGTTTGGGAGAAGAAATATAGTAGAGATCTTATGTCTTGAACCTCTACTTCTTGTCTTCACGAATCAGTTTTGATAGATTGAAGCATTGCAAATCAAAACGTTGGAGAACAAGGAATTGCAAAGCAAGGATCGTCTTCGTGTGCAGCTTCTTCTTCTTCTCAATTTCTCTACAAGTTGTGCGAGATTAGTACGACAAGCTTAGGTGATGTATGTATGCTTGATTTTAGGGTTTTTTTTTTACAAATGTAGTTTTAGTTGTTTGTCTTGTAATATTCGTACTTGATATTTGTAGGCCTGGATCATCATGTATTATATGTGTTTTGATTTTGTAGAAACTGATTTTAGAGTTTTGAAATTGGGATTTTATAGGTGTTGCGATTTGGGGGGTTTCAACTACAATATGTTATGATTTTGAGTTATTTATGTGATATAAATCGACATTTTTAGCTATGATTTTGGTTGTGGGATGATTTTTCTTCCAAGATTATGGTGTTTTCTGTAGTAGTTTTGTTTATCAATACTAATATCATGCATTTGTGGTGATAGAACAATAAGATTTGATATATATTTGAATATATTAGAACTAGCAATGATGCATATTGTTGAGAGCTAAGATATTGCTTAAGAGATTAGTTGACAGGTTGATATGTTAGAACTTGGAGTGATGAATGTAGCTGTTTTTTTAGGACAATTGATGAATTCGTTAACATCTTTAGGTAAGGACTAGTAATTCTAATGTATAACAATGTTTATCACATAAATGTAATGTTTATCTTTCAGGTGAACAAAATTTATCACCATATTACACTCAATTTATCACCTGGATGCAATGTTAATCACATAATTTTTATCACCAAATAAGCTGTTATTACCTGAATGCAAGGTTTATCATATAGATGAACAACATTTATCACTATATTCACTCAATTTATCACTTGGATGCAAGGTGATTTTTCTTCCAAGCCTTTTGTGTTGACTGTGGTAGTTTTCATCAATACTAATAGCTCAAATTCTGGTGATAGATCACTAAGATTTGATACACATCTTGACATATTATAATTTGAAGTATCGCATACTGTTGAGACTTGGCAGATGTCTTAACATACTTATATGTTTTTAGTTGGAGTGACGCATGTAGTTGTTAATGTATTGAACATCCCTGAAATTAAGGTGGAGCAGCTCAACGAGTTTTATCGACTAGTGTTTATGCAATGTTTTCATGTAGAGACATACATGGGCACTAATGGGTGTTTACTATGACAAAAAAAAAAAAACAATGTAAGCATCAATTTTTGGTGGTTTATTTTTATTACGTATTGTTACTTTATATGTTATTAATTCCTTACTTCTGTTTTGTAGGAAAATAAACTTTTAAGTTTAAGGTTAATATATGTTATTAAATTTTTTACATGTACTGTATCAAGAATACTGCAAAAGTTTTATCAATCAGACAAGGATGGATAGTTTTTCAAAGCAACTGGAAGAAGATAAAGAGGATGAAGAAAGAGATAAGTCTAGTTCAGCTGAAAAAACAATTTAGTCTAGTATTTTTTTTTTTTGTCTGAATGAGTATGAATTCTAGTGTTTTTGTATAGTTGAACACTATGTGTGTGAATGTTATATCAGGATGTCGATCAACTCATTAACAGAGTTAAGTGTATGATAAATTTTTACATATTTTTATCACCTTGTTTGACAAGTTTTATCAACTCTATCATAAAGGTTTATCAAGATGTTTTACGGACTGTCACCAACGAGATTGATGATAAATGTTTTGCATCCAGGTGATAATCTGTGTATAGTTTGTGATAAATAACTTATAATGACATGTTTCATCACTACGTTTGATAGATTGTCACCAAAAGGGGTTGTGACAAAAGTTCTGCATTCAGGTGATAATCTGCGTATAATTTGGTGATAAATAAATTTTAATGATATATTTTATCAGCATGTTTTATGAGCTGTCACTAAAGAGACTGGTTATAAATGTTATGCATCTAGGTGATAATCTCTGTATGGTTTGGTGATAAATGACCATGTTTGATGGATTGTCACCAAAGGGGTTGATGATAAATGTTATGGATTCAGGTGATATTCTATGTATGGTTTGGTGAGAAATGAATTGTAATGACATGTTTTATCAGTATGTTTTAGGGATTGTCACCAAATGGACTAGTGATAAATGTTGTACATCCAGGTGACAATTTACATATAATTTGGTGGTAAATGAATTACAATGAAATGTTTTATCAACAATATGAAAATATTTAATCATCTTTGTCAACAAATTTTATCAACACTATTCAAATGTTTGTTATTTTATTTGTTGAGTATTTTATGCTATCACGATTCTCCTAAAGACTACTTTCTTGCAAGTTCTTTTCTTTTTCCTAGCTTCCTCAATTGCCTTTTGTATCCCATCTTCAAATACCTTTCCACATTCTTTGATTCTTGATACATGTAGTGTCTTCTCCTTGCTCTAATGACTGAAACTATATATTCTTATAAGGTTTCAACTTAGTGGACAATCCTGAATCAAATCTTTTGTCTCGTTGTAAATTGTGTAACACATACCACATCATCATTATCAAATTCCAAATTTTTATTATCAAAGTCCATAGATTACTCTATTTTTATAAACTTGTCAACACAATGGAAAACATCTAATCAACATCTCTACTACACAGTATTTTATCGTTTATCACCCTGATGCAAATTTTTTATCACCAAACTATTAGTTGATTATCAACGTGTTTGTGTTTTTCCAAATGTATCATAGGTTTTATCACCCTGATGCAAAACATTTATCACCAAACTACTAACTAATTATTAACGTGTTCTTGTTTGTCTTAATGTATCCAAGTTAATTTATCACCGCGATCCAAACCATTTATCACCAAACTACTAGTTGATTATCAACGTGTTCGTGCTTGTCCTAATGTACCCAGGTATTATCACCCAGATACAAAACATTTCTCACTAACCTACTAGCTGATTATCAATTTGTTCCTGAACAATTATACTATCAACAATTTCAGTAAAAAAAAATACATTAAAACAACTTTATTATCAACGGTTTTATTACAAAATTTCGAGTTTGAAAATTAACAATCTGAAATTGAGAAATTCCATATGAAATCTCAAGATCAATTCAAGAAAGTAGAAAAAAAAGATATAGATTTTATAGGTTTTCCAGTGAAATCTAGCATGAAATCAACTCAATTTACCTTGAAATAGGCTCAATCAGTAGGAAAATTCAGGATTTTGTAGAGAGAACTTGCATGTCTTTCACCAATCAAAAACAGAGTCGTCTCGATCTGAACTCAAATTATTGATTTTGATGTTTTGGTTGCACAAAAATGACAGTATTTCCCTGATGTAGGCAAGAGTACAAATTTGATGCGTGCATTTTGCTGTTTTATGACCGGTGACATGGCAACATGTGGCTTGTTGGATGATTGATGTGTGTGGTTCAGATTGGTTCTCTAGTTTGTAGGATAAGACTAGTTTTTAATAGATCTCATCTCTAGATATCTTGTTTCAGTAACTCCACTGCTTTGTAAATCATAATGATTTTAATTAAAGCATTTGTTGTCAAAAATGTACTTTCAGTAGAACCCCAATAATTCTTTTGTTTCAGCAATGTACTGTTATGTTCAAGTGCATAAAGACAAAATATGCATTTACTAAAGACAACCTCTTAGTATGGTATTCTAGCAGGGCAGGGTACAGAGCATGGGGAATCCCCGCCTCATCAACTATGGTGGGACGCCCCACGAAGTGCGGGGAATCCCTGTCCCCGATCAGGACGGGAAAAATACTAGGCACGGGGGAAGGACAAGGCACGAGAAGTGGATGCGGGGTTGGGACAGGTAACACCTACCCTGGAACCCGTCCCATGGCCATTCTTACTCAAGGAGGCCATATCTTTGGTTGACGCTGATCTTTGAGAGGACGCCATCCTCCCGGTCGCTCTTCACTGGTGACTGCACGCATATACAATATCTGCTAGTTTCGACATGATTTGTTAATTTTTTATCTATAACAAATGAAATAATGTTGTTATTGTCGGTGACGCGCTTCATTGACCAGGCTTCTCTCTTTTAAGCTTTCTTGTTTTTGTAGTGCTGTTTCTACTACTATCTCAATCTCTTGTATTCCCTTGTGTTTACCCGAGGATTCTCCCTCTATATGAATACAAATCCGATATTTCGCTGATCAAGAAAAAAAATTCCTGCCCAGCTCCGGGCTCTACCCTGTACAATTCATCTTCTAGGTTTCTCGGCTGTAGCTACGGAGCCACGTTTCCGGCCTACCATGAAATCATCATTCTCCTCCTCCTAGCTCTTACAATAAATAATTCAGAAATTTGAATAACAAAAAAAGACCCAAATAGTTAGCTATTTTTTGTTCTATTTTCTAGATTTTTTTCCCCTTCTTGTTTAGTTGATTGAGATATCTGATATGAATTTTTTTTTTTAAATTTAGTTTAGCAACAATCCTAATCCCCACTGTGATGATAGAAACCAAAACTTCATCTTTCTCTTGTTTTTACCAAGCTAACAATCGACCCAAAAAAAAACCCACTAAGCAGCAGCCACAACCAAAGATGTGGGTTTTTTTTGTTTTGCATGAAAGCCCCAAACCATCAACCTCCAACGTGAACAGAACCAAAGAAACAAGATCTGGGTTTAGCACCACAAAACCCTATCTATGTAAATGCTTCTTGTACCTGCAAGTATGATTTGTCAACGTCCCATTTATGTCATGCCATTGATGGACTCTCAAACCCTGCAATAATAGCATTACTATTACATGCATGGAAACAAATTGTTCGTCACCACCTGAGGATTTAAATAAGTAATGAACAGCTTTACATGACCATCTTCATTCCCTGTGAAATAACAGTTACGGCGTTCTTTTTTATCAATATAATAGCAATCGTTTCAAGCTGGAGATGAGAGACAAACTTGGGTATTTCGAAATGACACTAATAATCAGACAACAAAGAAGAACAAAGCAAATTTACACAATGATATCAGCATCACAGCTATTCAGAGGACGCAGTTTGATCCAGTAAACTGCAACTGAATTGGCCATCTGATAGAGAAAGTTTCTCTGCTTTGGTAACCACATTTAAGGGAAGAGGTCTAAAGCTTCGTGATGGACCGTAGAAATGAGGGAAGCTATTGCAAGCATCAACAGCTTCATACACCAATCCACACCCAAGCTGCCACCAGTTAATATATGCATCATGATAACAAACCAATCAGCAAGCAAGAATTAGATGGGAATGGCAACTTCATATTTGAATCTTACTTTGCAAGTGGAAGGTAAGAAGCTAAAGAGGTATGATATTAATATCTTGGGAAGTTGAGGGGCAAAGACAAGCTAGGCTCAATGGAACATCGAAATCAAAAATAGGATAGGGAAATACCTTTTTGGCGTCAATCTGAAGGAGGTAGAGATCCTCCTTACAGTCCAAGAAGAAATTCTGTAAAGTTGACTTCACCTGAAGCAGAAATTCATCACTAGACTGCCAAGATTCATAGTCCAAATTTAAACAAGAGAGATCGAAACCTGATTTAGCTTGCTGAGATGGATGAAGCCAGACTCCTTGTCGAGTGGTCCGCCATAAACGGATCCAGAGCTTCGCAACTCCTCCCACTCCCTACGCGTGCTGATCCTGTACACATGTTCATCATAAGTCTCCACCGATCCATTTCCTCCTCCTGTTTCCGCCCCACCCATTTGCACCTACCAAATCTGCAAATGTTACTTTCCTTCTCTCTCTGCCCTGGCTCCACACGATTTATGTCTCTTCTCCTTCTTAAACGACACCGTAACCAAAGGATTCTGTTTCCACAGGGTTAATCAGCCCTTTAAAAATTCTTTTTGACTTGACTAAATAAACACACGACATTTTCAAAACTTCACTTTATAAATTTAACACCC
>JAYMSW010002408.1:0-13943 GCA_036897725.1 Erodium texanum | reverse complement strand
TCCACACAACAACAACAAAAACGTAATTTATAATACTGTTTTCAACTTTTTTTAGTCAGTAAGAAAGCAGATAATCTTAATCGAATTAAAACTAATCATAATAAATAGTTTGGTTGACGATCTTACTTGGAAGATCCCAAGGATCGAACTTGTAGATATCGAGTTGCTTGATGAGCTCGATCGTGAGAGGCCTTTGCTGAATCTTCCTCTTGAGGTAGAACCCGACAAGCTCCTCGTCCGTGGGATGAAACCTAAAACCTGGTAACATGATCTCCTCCATTTTCTCACCGCCACCACCACTCTCACTTCTCTCATCCATGATCACTACACAAGAATCACTTCCCAAAACCCTAACCCTAAAAGAAGATCACTATCAAAAGAACTCAAGAACAAGCTGAAAACTTGGTATTGCTCACAAACCCTAGAGAGAGAGAGAGAGGAGAGAGTGAAGTTCAAGTTCACTTAATTTGAACCCATTATATGCCTCCTTTGGAGGGGTCTGGCTCCGAAGTATCAGCCGCCTTTTCAGGCGAGTTATAAAGATGGATCTCACTATAAGAAAGAAAGAGAATTATTACACGAAATAAACAGTAATTAAGCACTTAATTACATTAATTTGATCAACCCCATTTGGTGTTTCTTTAATATAGAGGGTGAGGAATCTCAAGAAACTAACAAAATCAGGAGTTTCTTGGGATGTCATGATCAAGATTGGACGGTGGAGATGTTTTGGTCTATCCAGACACTTTGAGATTCAGACAAGGCAAGCTTCGGAGTCCGAGGTAAGAAACAGATAGAAAAATGTGTTTGGTTTGAATTATTATTTTGGAAACTCAACTTCCAAGAGAGAGGAGAGAGAGGGTGAAGTTTGATTATTAAAATGATTAATAGTTTCTATTCCATTCCCCAGAGCTTCTATTCCACTGGAATTGTCAGGTTGAAGATTGCAATGAGATTGAGATTGAGATGAGATCAAACAAAGTCTTGTGGACCACTTGCCCTTCATTACCATTTTTTTCAAGCCCCTAATAAATCAATATTAGCTTCCTACTTAAGCTTTAATCACTAGATTAATAATTAATTGGCTACTCTTATTATTTGACTATAAATCAAGGGCATTAATGGTAATAATGTGGAAATTAATGCACATCCATAGAAGTATATTGTAATATTTAAGCTCTAATCACTAAATTAGTTGGCTTCTCTTACTGTTTGACTACAAATCAAGGGCATTGGTGTTAGCTACTCTTATATAGTGAGGAAATTAATGACACTCTAATATTTGTGAGTACGTGCATAAAAGTATAATGTAATAAAATGAGAAGATAATCATGTATATAAAATGATCTTATTAATTTAATCGATACCTCTTTCTAAAAAAGAAAATAGTGGATACCTGTAAATTTATCTCCGTAAACCATAATATCTGTTGTTTAATTGTAAGGTAATTCTAGATCGTAATATATTTTTGAATAATGTTTCTTTAGACTATTATTTAAATTTAATGTAAAATAGATAAATTTGAATGTCTATTATACACGTAATATTTTAGAAAACTAAAATATTACATTTATTTATTATTATTATTTAAATATAAAGAAGGGGTCAAACAGAATGAGAACTATCTTGTGATTACCTCGTTCACATACAAATATCTTATGTTTCTAAAAAACTAAACATTTAAAAACACACAAGAACAAATGAATTTGTATAGTTGACGGTGTTTGTCTAACATAAGTTTCTAATAAAAAAAAACACATTCTTATATAGGGGTCGTTTTTTCTTCTTCAAAAAATTTAACACATTATTGTATCTCAAAAGTAGATTAAGACACCTGCATTAACACTTTTTAAATTTAAAAGTGATATATCCAAAAAAAACATAAAATATATTAAAGTGTTTACATATAATTTTCTCTATAATTTATAAAAACTTGGTATATATAAATCAAGTATGTATATATAATCATAACTTAGAAACTGATTCGATCAGTTTTTGAAAATTTGAGGACAAAATATATTTATTGTTTACACACAAATCAAACCTCTTATTTTGTAGAAAGTCCTCGGAAATATTATAACATGGGATTCCTCAATTTCTTGCTGTTTGGGTAATTGCATTGAGGTTGACGATAATTGAAACGAAAACCCTAATTAGACCTTGAATTTCCTCAAACCCCTACACCAAATTTAACAAAAAAAGATTAACAATAATTTAATCCAATTTGTGGTACTTGACTTTGTGCAAGTAAACACGTATTAAATGGGTTCATGAGGGTCATGATACAAAGAGTCAAAGGCCAAACTTGGGACCCCAAATTCAGTGAAGGTCCCCAAAACCCTAGCCCTCGGTTTGTACCTAAATTTGTCTTGAGCCCTAGGGCTTGCTGTCCATCCCAAACGTGTATCTTTAATTATCTATGGTCAATTCTACTAATTACTCTTCAAACTCAAGCTTCTATGCCTCTTTGCACGTGAACATTTATTTTAGTTCATCCATTTTAGCATTAATCATGTGTTGTAATTAGCACCAACGTGGTTTTTTAATACCTACCCTTCTCCCATGTACATGAGTAGTATAATACAAGAAAAGAAAGGTTACATGTAAAGTTTCTAATGTCAAATTAGGCAGCTTGATCATTATGTAAGAGTCTGATTCAATGTATTCAAATTTCTATTTATTATTTCACATGTAAAATTATATATAATATGAATATTCTGTATTCGGCTTACAAATGAAAAGGTTTGTTACTGTTTCGAAGACATGGATACATAAAACACTTGGTAACATCTTAATGCATCGATCTAAATCTTAAGTTTGTAAAACCAGGTTTGATCCGTGTGGTAGATATCCATCTCTACATGTCCCGTATGACTTATTTATCACATCCACCTTTGTGGGTTTCATGAAGTATAATCACATATTCGAATAAATATAACAACAAAAATACCCAATTAACGAAATTGAACTTTAAAATGTGAATCTAAACATAATGTATTCAACCGTTTAAACCCGACACTTGTTTTAAGACAGAAAAAGTGAGAAATGTGGAATTTTTTTGGGTAGACATTTGTTTAGGACATTGGTGTGTTAGATTCAAACCTGCCTCAATCACTTTTGACTTTTTACCACAACCAAATCCATGTCACAACCACTTTTGACATTTGCAGGTCAACTACATGTTAACATCAAGCAACCATATACATATGTTAAGGACACGAACCAGATCTCTGTTCACGGCGAAACATCATGGTACAAACTCACGAAAGACAGCTTAAACTCAACCCTAATTTACATTGACCGACATATCGGTATTGATTGACCATGAAGCTTATGTTTCACTCAATATGTTTAAATAAACATCACATGAATCAATGACATTTAGCACGTGGATGGTGTTTCAAGCAACCTTCGAATACTTCGTGTTTGTTGCAAATATAATACAGAGGATTAGATTTTCATTGTGTATAAACCGAATCTAACACGGGTTTGGAGTACCATAACCAAGTCACCTGAACTTTTGTACAACATTGTCTCGATTTTACAAGATTCAGACAACAAACCCGTGATCGTGTTATTCTCTGTCTCATTGCTGAAGTTGCTTGACTGATCGATTTTTCGTGTTTACTAGCTCTCATCAACTATTCCTTCGCTTGAGATGTGAAGAAGGAAAGAAAACTACACCGCTATTGAGATGCTTGCAGCAATTCCTTAATGTCGTATCCTTGTGACTATAACATAGGAACAATGAAATGAGATAAAAGATGCAGAGTTGATCACTAGTATAAAATCTCGGGATAATCTCACTAAGCTACTCCTAAGTATGCACCTTTCTCAATTAACTACCCTTAAATTTAACAAGTTTTTGACAACCCCCCAAGTATTTGTAGTCTCAGTTTGCCCCAAACCCGTTAAATTCTGTTAACTTTTGGTTCTTTGGCATGTGAAATGACAAAAATGCCCGTATGAAAAATAATAAATGATATTTTTGCCATTTCACATCAAATGAAACCAAAAAGTTTAGAGGGTTGTCAAAAACTTTTTAACTTGGGGGTAGTTAATTGAGAAAGGTGCATACTTAGTGGTAGCTTACTGATGTGCAGTTTATCTTAAGCACTTGTGAATAGTAAGTGCGATATTTTACCAAAAGGAAGGTGAGCAACAGTATGACTCCAGAGTTCCATAGTGCATGTATCGTTATGGGAGTTACAAGGTTGCGAGTTTGAGCATATGAAATTCCCAATACAGTTCCTGCGGAGACCGTAAAGTTATCTTAAAACAAAACAAAATAAAATATTTTATACTGCTAGCAAGAAGAAACTAAGTTGTGATGTTTTAGAAAGATTATGAACTGGCTTTGGGTTAAGAGTGTGAACTGTGAAGGACTAACCTAAAACAAACAGCTGAGGAAATTGCCCAGGAGTGAGATGGGCAAGTGCAAATGCAGCAGCACTAACAATGATAGCAACTGGTGTAGGAACCCTGAGCAAGAAGTAATTACAAGAAAGTGATAAATTAACAATTTTACACTTAATATTAATATTATGCAGATATAAGGAAAATAAAATTATTCAGAAAGTAGGGAAAGGAACTATACCATTTGGTCAAGGAAGTCAAAAGGAAGCCTCGGAATACACTCTCCTCAAGAATAGGAGCAAACACGCCTGTGACTCCCAGCAAGCAAGCAGTGCTGCAATGAAGATGATGATGAAGCACAAAAACACATAATTGCAAAGCTTAGTACTACTAAGAACTGAAAGATTCACATCTTTGACCCATAAAAGGTATTGCATGTGAAAATTGAGAAATCTTGACTTTAGTTACCTTATGCTTGAAGATCCAATCAATGGAAGCAAGAGAACAAGCGCATCTGTCTGAAACCAAGTGAAAAGAAACTTACAATGAATTCATTATTAACTAGAAAGCATTAAGAAGCTTAACATGTCAATCTAGCAAAGCATAAATCAACCATAGCTGATATAATTACTTGTATATGAAGGCTACAGTCAGGTTCATGCTGCAAGTCCTCGATTTGATTTAGGACATTGGTCTTAAATTTTGCTAATAAATCCAGAATAGAACAATAAACTTGTCTTTAAACTGAAAAAAGGAGCTTAACCTGTCTTTCTGGGGTCTCACTAGTAAACAGAGATGTAATAGCTCCTGTTGCATAGACAGCGCCTATAGCAGTGCCAAGTCCAATCCATGCCCAGAGGAGCCAGCCTCTCTTTAGATTGAAAGGTTCCCTCAAGTCTGAAACAACATTAAATTAGCATATTTAAGTCTTTGATCGACATTACACGGCAACTTAACAAATCTACTGCATAATACCATTGATTTTTCAATGACAGTGCACACTGTTCATATGAAATACAATATACGCGCACAATGACTAAAGATGGTGAAAGGTTCTAAGATTGAAAGGCCAGTTAACAAGAAAATAATACAATAATGATAAAAATTTATTTACCATAGCGAAAAACATCGTCAGGTAGTGGTTGGAAGTTCCTTATAACAGTATATAGAACTCCAAGTACAACTGCAGTTGTAATGCTGCCAAAAACGAAGAGTTAAAACAATCAATTCCTGTAGGCTTCCAAAGCCCAAGAGCATGCCAACATAAAACATAATCCAATGAAAAAGACCTGGGGCATTATCAATCATTCCATCAGCGGTTTAGTTGAAAAGGGAGCCCAAATTTATTTTTATGAAAAGAGCTATAACCACGGATTATTAGAAGGAATTTTCATGTATCTTATGAAGATCCATATGTGAATTTGTTATTACCAGCATAATATGCTTCTTAAAACTACATATAGAATAATGAAGGGGAAAAGTATTAGATTCAGTGAAGCATATGTTTATGAAGAGAGAGGATGAATTGATTAACCAAGGTCATTACAATAGATTCTTAACGAAGAGTAAAAACAATCAACTCATTTAGGTTTCCTAAGCTAAGAGCATACCAATATAAACATGATCCAATATTCCAATGAAACAAATACCCAGGTTATTAGAAGCAATTTTCAAGTATTTTATGAAGATCAATATATGAATTTTTTTTTTTGCACGGAAAAAAATAAAGAAAATGCCCCCACACAGGATCGAACTACAGACCTTCAGTTTACAAGACTGACGCTCTGAGCTATAGGGGCTGCTTATGAATATGTGAATTTGTTATTACCGGCATAATGTGCTTTTTAAAACTAAATAGTAAATACAGGACAGTAAGGGAATAAGTATTAGATTCAGTGAATCATATGTATATGAAACAAGAGGACACATTAATCAACCAAGGTCATCACAATAGATTCTTAAGTTGAAGTTCACAATATAACCCACCTTGCATTCTACTAGCAAGCATACATACCTTAGTCGAAAACATTTACACCTCTACATTTTCGAAATCAACACTAAGAATCAGAGTTCTCAGTTGAAACAGATCCATAGGATGTAACCATACCCCTGATCCACAAACAGGATTTCTGCCTTCTGTTCCAAGTTTAGTTCCTCAATGTGTATACCTAAATACGGTATGGCTGCTGTCTGAACCAGTCCTGTCAAAAGAAAACTGCCTGGAAAAATTATTAGTTTCATTCATAATCCAATGAAGATTACCATGTAGCAATTGGAAGATGACACAAAATAAACAAGAATGTTTCTGCAATCGCTTTGGTTCATGATGTTAGAATAGCAGACATGCAAGTAAGACTTGGTTAATATCATAGAATTGCGCAGAAAGACTATACCTTAATCCACAGGCAAAAAATGTCAATGACAATGTCTGCCATTTCCAAGGAACATCCCATCGCTTGAGAACTGGCAAGACTGATACAGTCTCCTGGATTCGAACGTGGATTCCAATTCAATTACAAATCAATGAAAACCCAATTTCAACTCTTCAATAACTCTGCTACAATACAATTCATCCATTTTTCAATTGATTCAACCAAACTCAAAACAATATCATAATGAACTATTCCAAACGAAACCCATTACGATTAAAGATAAATTGAGCTAAAAAATTTAACTATAACCCATTACTTCCTGCAAAATTATGATTTTTTTTTTTAATCTGAACCAATCACATTACTCGAAAAACACCCAGAAAAGGTTACCTTCTCTGGGGAATTTCCGTCTGGTTTGGGTTTATCTCCGGCATTGAAGAAGGAAGCTACCCGAAACCCTCCTTTCCTGGAAACGGGATTGAGCCTCAAAGCACGGCCGAACCGGCGGGACGATAACCGGAGCAAGAGATCACTGTGCGCGTCAAGGAAAAAGGCATGAGCTTGCTTGGCTGAGATTTTCGGATAAGAAGAAGTAGAGAAACAGCTGATGGGAGATAGATTAAGCGGTGTGCATGTGATCGAAGCCATTTTTGTTTTGAACCAAAATGGCTCCACAGCAGAGAAGAGCGAGCGAACTGAAGCTAAGCGAGGTTGAAGATAAGGCTCTGGTGACGTGTCCAACCAATGAGGAAGATTGGAACAAACAAACTGGGCCATAATGGATCTGGCCCAAACATTCTCAATGAGCCTAGCCCATAGCACAAAAATACTGCACATAAAAATCTTGACTGGACAGGTCAGGTGGGCCCAGAGCGCTAGATACGACGACGTTATGGACCATAATGACTGTGGGCCTTCAGATGAAAACAAAATCGTGTACCATAAAGCTATAATTGTGAAGTGGGCTCCGTTTCTGACCCGAAAAAGAAAAAAAAAAAGGGCTTTGTCTGGTACTAGACCACTGGGCCCACCACCGTATTTACGTATGTCCTAAATTAGTATGTGTCCACAGTCAATGGGTTTTGTCGTTTTGAAATGCCCTGAATAAGTTCATGAACAATCTAATTCTTCTTTAAAGGGTGAAGTGGTAACTTCACTGAGACATTTCTAGTTCTTTACTTTTATTACCACCAACCATTCCATTTTTTTCTTTTTTTTGAAGGAAAATCATCCAAAAAGAACGTTATATAAACGTTTTGGTTTTTCTTATTTATTTTTATATTAATTACTTGATTTTCATTGGGAACAAAATAAAGACATATAGAAAAATGAAGCAAATACTAAGTTACTAACCTTTTTGAAACGATATTTAGAAAAATTAATACCGTAATAAGTTCGATTGTTATTAAAATGGCAACTTTTATTTATAAAAATAAATCATTATAATAATAAAAGATAAAACACCGACATATGATGGGAAGAAAGCTGACATTTCCATACTTTATGTACCGACAAAATTTGAATATAAAACTTATAAAAATAATCTATATATTTAATATGCCCTCTTTCTTTGGATATTTAATAATACCTAGATCGGATCTAAATCTAAACTGCTTTTTTTAGAAACCATGAAAACAAAATGAGACAGTAACATAACTCACACTAAATTATATAAATAAAAATCTCAGTCTCTACATTATAAAAAAATCTATAACCGTGAGAGTTTTTAAAATGATTATAAACAATAAACGTAATGCTTAATGGGGCAATAATGTGAGAGAGATTGAAGGCTAGAATAGTCAAATCATACCTAACAAACATTTAGCATCAATCTCTTATCTAAGTAGTTAAGCAGAAAATGAAACTTCAACTAATGTTTAATATAGAAAATAAGATGTTCAATTCATTTTAATCCACAACATAATTACGTTGAAACATGCAAATCTAAATGATTATGTATAAATCTATAGACAATCATGGTATATGATTATGTACTATATCACTTTAAAAGTTATTGGAACATAAGTTGATATATTCACAAACTTATTGTTATAATTTACTCTTGTGAAGTGTGATTTTTTGATACTCAATATGATGTATATAAACCATATTATTTTAGTGTGTTAAATATTTATCTCATGCAAAATAGACTTCATAGAACACTTACTTTGTGGAGCCAAATGTGGTAGGGTTTAAATTAAATCGATGTGAGGACCATACATACTAGGTTGGACCCAATATTAATGAACCTAACCAGGTTGAATTGAATGTTTTTGAATTATGTTAAGATAAGAGTCTAAAAATGGGGTGGTTGGTAGAATATACATGACCCATCTCTTTAATGGTTCCACAAGATTTAAATCCATGTATTTTATTTTTATTTATAATTTTATAACTTAAATGTAGCTAATTTTTACTTTTTATATTATTTATTTGATTTTTGTGGAATTATCTTGATAGATATTTTGTGCAAGATGGAAATGATTAACTTGATTAAAATGGTTTTTATTTTTATTTTTTATTTTTAGCGAATAGTTTACATCTCAATCAAACATAGCCCAATCAAATCAGATCCATCCATTCCGGTTCTTCACATCCATGATCCCAGCTGTACCGGACTTACTGACCCACAGGATCAGAGCTGTCTGAGGTAGCGCACTGCGCATCCGGCGCACTTTAGCAAATACCTCGTCCTTCTACTAATCAACTAAAATTACAGTCAATTACATTGCTTATTAACTAATACAAGAACAAAGATACCATTGGTAATGCTGTGTCGTACACTGTTGGTGTTATGTTATCTAGTAATTTTTAAACAATTAAATTACATTATTACTACTATTTTCTATTATAAATTATCTACAAGTCGGCAACAGAGGATTGAAATTGAATGAAGAACAGTCTCTTTCTATACCTCTAAATAGGACCCGACCTGGCCATTTCTCACTATACGGAAATTCAGGTCTTTTCCTATTCGTAATTGAAAAAGAAATTCTGGGTTTTGACGATTAATGCTAGGGTTTTAATTTTTCTTCTCCTTGCTCGTGTGTTGATTTATATTTGTATCTGGGTTCAGAGATCGGTTGACACGTTCTGGGTTCTATCTGGATCGGGAGGGAGAGAGAGAAAGGGACACGCTTTCGCGGTCGTGGTAGTAATAGTAAGAGTGGGTGCTGTTTTTTTGTTGCTCAGTCGTGGAAGTTTGAGACGCCATTGGTGAAGAAGATCTTCAAGTGCTGAACTGGTTGTTGGGTCGCTTCATGCCATTGGTGAGTTCGTCTGAACTCTTCTTTCGCCGTAGTTTTCTGTTTTTGGTTTGATTTGTGTGTTTTTGTATGATTTTGTTGGATGCGCTTTCTGGGTGTTTTGTTCTGTGTGCTTGTGGATGTAAAGTTTGGATTTTTTTTGGCTGGGTGATTATCTGTTTACTTTGATTTTGTTCTGTTGCTTAGCTTTATGACCTATTTAGCTGCTGAGGATTTTGAGGGAAGCAGAGGATGTGTTGATTTAAGCTTCTGCTCTGCAGAAGGAGTTGAGTGTGTTTTGAGCTTCAGCTTTGATTTGATTTGGTGCCTCATAGAATTAAAAGATTCATGCTTGATCTGATTAATTGAAGTTTGGAACTCATAGTCCTCTGCTCATTCTCCTTTGGATGAGCCTCTGTTTCTTTTTCTGTGGATCCTTAGCCCCTAATTTGACTTGTGTTGTTTGTACTGATTTATCTGATGTGAACAGTGATAGATTGGACATGAACTAATGGTTGAATCTTGGCTGTGACTGTGAGTGCTATTGGATGAAATTTCTACATGTTGTGTTTCCTAATGTGGGGTGTGGTTAGATTTGACCAATCATAGTTCTTTTGTGAGATGGTTATATGTCCTGTTTCCTAATCTGGGCTGTGGCTAGATTTGGCCAATTATAGTTCTTCTGCAAATATGAATATGAATATGCAAATATAAGATGATTATATATGTGTAGTCATGTTTGTGTGGTTCAGATTAAGATTGTTGAGCTAAATAAAAAGTCTACTGACTAAATCTAATTTTGGGCTCTTTTCAGGTGCATAATGGCATCAAAAAGCGCAGCTGATAGTAGAACTAGAGGCTCAGTTCAAATTTTCATCGTTGCTGGTTTGTGCTGCTTTTTCTATCTATTGGGGGCATGGCAAAGAAGCGGTTTTGGCAAGGGCGATAGCATAGCTTTGGAGATCACCAAGAGTGAAACCGATTGCAGCATAATCCCAAGGTTGAACTTTGAGAGTCATCACGGTGGTCAAGTTGGGGCACTTGATGATTCCAATTCAAAGGCCAAAGTCATCAAACCATGCCATCCTAAGTACACAGATTACACACCTTGCCAAGATCAGAAGCGTGCCATGACCTTCCCAAGGGACAATATGATTTACAGAGAGAGGCACTGCCCTCCCCCGGAGCAGAAGCTGCGTTGCCTTGTCCCGGCTCCCAAAGGATATGTGACCCCGTTTCCATGGCCTAAGAGCCGTGACTATGTGCCCTATGCCAATGCACCTTACAAGAGTCTGACGGTGGAGAAGGCTATTCAGAACTGGATTCAATATGAAGGCAATGTGTTTAGGTTCCCTGGTGGAGGAACACAGTTTCCTCAAGGGGCTGATAAGTATATTGACCAGCTCGCGGCTGTCATTCCTATTGCCAATGGGACAGTGAGAACTGCACTGGATACTGGTTGTGGGGTATGTTATCTTCTGAAATGCAAATATATATATATATATATATGTTCTAACAGTTGCTTACTTTGTTCAGGTAGCAAGCTGGGGTGCATACCTTTGGAGTAGAAACGTCATTGCCATGTCATTTGCACCAAGAGACTCACATGAAGCACAAGTTCAATTCTCTCTTGAGAGGGGTGTACCTGCTGTTATCGGTGTTCTTGGTACAACTAAGATGCCATATCCGTCTAGAGTGTTTGACATGGCCCATTGCTCTCGCTGCTTAATTCCTTGGGGTATCAATGGTAAGAATCCTCCTGTATTCATCTGCTGTTCTAGCTGAAACCCATCACTGCATAACTTGGTAGCGTGTCATCTGTTATTTATTTATTTTTTTCTTTTGCAGATGGAAAGTACCTAAAAGAAGTGGACAGAGTTCTTCGACCTGGTGGTTACTGGGTGCTTTCGGGTCCTCCAATCAACTGGAAGAACAACTACAAGTCATGGCAGCGCCCGAGGGAAGAGCTTGAAGAGGAACAGAGGAACATTGAAGAGGCTGCAAAACGTCTTTGCTGGGAGAAGAAGTATGAGAAGGGCGAGACCGCCATCTGGCAAAAGAGAGTAAATGCAGACTCATGCCGAGGAAGACAAGATGTCACTTTCTGCAGATCAGCAGACACAGATGATGTCTGGTATAGTTTCCATTGTCTGCATGTCTATACACTTATGCAAATTCACGTTTATGTTAATATACTTATTCCAAAAACATTTTATTGGTGACTGTTAGGTACAAGGCAATGGAGGACTGTGTAACTCCATATCCAGAGGTTAATAATCCAGACGAAGTTGCTGGCGGGGAAGTGAAACCATACCCAGAAAGGCTTCATGCAGTGCCTCCTAGAGTTGCCAGTGGATCTGTTCCTGGAGTCTCTGTTGAAGCATACCAAGAGGACATCAAGAACTGGAAAAAGCATGTGAATGCGTATAAGAGAATCAATCGTCTGCTTGACTCAGGGAGGTATCGCAACATTATGGACATGAATGCTGGATTGGGAAGTTTTGCCGCTGCAATTGATTCTCCCAAGTTGTGGGTTATGAATGTTATGCCCACTGTAGCTGAGAAGAATACGCTTGGTGTGATATACGAGAGAGGACTCATTGGTATCTACCATGACTGGTACAACCTTTGAACTCTTGCAAACACTCTTAATCTTAAAAAAGTATCAGAGAACCTTGTAACAAGTACTCTTGCTGGTGCAGGTGTGAAGGTTTCTCCACGTACCCGAGGACATATGACCTCATTCATGCCCATGGTGTCTTCAGTATGTACAAGGACAAGTGAGTTATCATCTTGATTGAGGTTTTCAGATTCTTGTGCAATATTTGTTGATCCCATCGCCTTTACAGATGCGATGCTGAGGACATTCTGATAGAGATAGATCGGATTCTCCGACCGGAAGGTGCGGTGATATTCAGGGACGAAGTGGATGTGCTGATAAAGGTGAGGAAGATAGTAGGAGGGATGAGGTGGGATACAAAAATGGTGGACCACGAGGATGGTCCTCTTGTTCCGGTCAAGATCTTGATTGCCGTTAAGCAGTACTGGGTTGCCGATAACTCCACTTCTCCACAGTGAAAATGGAAAGAAAAAAAAAAACAAGTTAGATATCTGGAAGTGGCTACCATAGCGTCCTGAAGATGATCCGATGCGCATCAGTTTCGAATCTCTTGGGTACACCGGAACAATGGAATTTGGTAGGAGAGGGGGTTACACATGTTCAATGATTTATCTATATAGGAAATGAACTCACTAGAAGTGTATTTTTTAGTTTATTAATTTACCCATCTGGCTCCAATTTATGCCTGTTTGTGTAAAATTTGCCCAAATATACTCTCCATCTAAATTAAAATATCGAATTAGTGATCAAAGTGGGTTAGCTTAGTGATAAATGGACTTAATATTGGTCCTTCATACCAAGGTTCGAGTTAAGCGGGCGGTATCATTTATCGATTTTATTTGTTCCTTTCTTCTTGGGTTTCTCTCTCCCACTTTTGTGACCTCTCTTTCTTAAAATGTGGGATCAAGTGACACTTATGAGCTTCTTTCTACATGAGGGTAATACATAAGAAAAGTCAACTAGTAGTGGGGGAAATTGGCAAAATGACCTTTGACTTGAAGTCTATTTACGAGTAACCCTCTCTTTTCCTCTTTTCTTTTTTAATTTTTTGTTTCGCATTTTAAAGTAGAAAATGACTATTTTACCCTTGTGGAACTCAGACAAAACTCAGCCTCCTTCTGTCTTCTTCTCACTCACTGAAACCTTTTCAAATACTACTGAGACCCTTCCTCTTCTCGCTCCTCTTCGCTGGCACACTCGTCAGGTTCATCATATCGAAACTCCGTCGCCGTCAAGTAAATGATTGTCGCTCCTCTCATTGTCACCTCGATCAAGGTACGTTCCTGCCATGTTCTTTCGATTGAGATGTAGTTATGGTTTAAGGAGATGTAAATGTAGTGGGGGTTTAAG
>JAYMSW010002407.1:0-13943 GCA_036897725.1 Erodium texanum | reverse complement strand
TTCTTGGTGGTACGCTTGGCTTTGCGGCGGTGGAAACTGATGCAAGCAAAAGGGATCTTGGCTCTTGAATGGTGGTTGGCGGTAAGAAATGGAGATATGGTATGAGTTGAGTGGTTTCTTGAATTAGCAGACACAAAGTCTTGGTGCTATTAGTAGATCTCTGGGTGTTGGAAACTTAAAATTAAAGGAAAGTTGTTTTCTTTAATTCTTAGGAGGTGGCTACAGGAGATTGGAGAACTAAACACCATTTTGTCCTTTTTGTTATGGAAATCAAGATGAGACAACAAGTTAGTCTCGGTTAACTCAACAAGCAAGCTTGGGTCTCCATTTTCTTTATACTCTTGCAACTAGTCAAGATTGAAACTGGTCTATTGGGTTGTTATTTATGTATTGAGAAATAGGGAGTTGTGTAATTCTCGGATTGTTTCTCGGATAATGTAAAGGAGCTCCTCGTTGTCCCGTGGATGTAGGCACATTACCGAGTTGTCTTGTCGCTTTATTTTCTGCATCTTTATTATTGTTAGGTATTGATTTGCATAGCCTCGGGTACTTGGTTTGATCATCGATTTTTATTACAAGGGGTTCGGCGTCTTGTGTTGGATTATCAGGATATCGGTGTTTGTTGTGGATTGAGTCACGTCGATTCTTTTCCACGAATCCGGTTAGTAGTCTGGGATTAATCTTGTTATTACTATTAAGGTCAAGGTTTCCTACAGATATTGCTTAGCTTAGATATCCCAACTTGGTGAAATTTAACATATTTGATGCTTAAGGATAGGACATTTTGAGAATTCCCTCATCGTTAATTCAGCATGTAGATTAGAGAAAAGAATTCCCTAAGTATAATGTCTTAGACCCTAATTTGAATTCAGAATTGGATAATAGGGTTCTCAAGGATAGGACATTTTTAAGTAGACTCGCTCATCAGGACTGGGCCGAATGCAAATTTGTGAAATTTAACATACTTGATGCTTAAAGATAGGACATTTCGAGAATTCCATCATCGTTAATTCAACATATAGGTTGGAGAAAGAATTCCATCAATACAATGTCTTAGACCCTAATTTAAATTCAGAATTGGATAATAGGGTTCTTAAGGAAAGGACATTTTTAAGTAGACTCACTCATCATGACTAGGCTGAATGCAAATTTGTCATGTTTTTTTAAAAATTTTTTTATGAAGTAACAGTTCTTATATCAGGTTCACCATATGATACATCAAACTTGATATCATATGAAATATCAAAAATTAATCAATTCATTAAGAGTGTTTGGATAATGAAAATGAGGCCATGAGAAACATGTTTATAAAGATGAGTGTAAAATTCAATAAGCATTTTGGAGATTTGGGAATGCTAAACATATGTTTACATTCTTTTCACCGATTCTTGATCCTCGAAAGAAATGTATTTATGCTAGCTACATCATAGAGATCATATAATCACCTCAAAGCCGTGACATACTCATTATACTAGAGAATGTAACACAAGTGATGAGTCACAAACATAACCGGACAGTTCCATAAGTGTTGGTAACAAACAATTCAAATATAGTTCTTTTGTTGTGTATAACAATTTGGAAACCTCAAAATTAGGCACTACCAAATCTGAATTAGAAAAATACCTCAATAAGGAGGAAGTAGATGATCATTATGGTTTCAATGTCGTGACATGGTGCACTGCCAATGCTCATCGATACCCTATAATTTCTAAAATTGATAGAAATATCTTAATCATTCTAATCTCTACGATATCTAGTGAATCTGCTTACAGTAGGGGCAATAGGATACTTATTTATTCCATAAGTACCATGAGCACCATGATCATACATGCCTAGTGTGCGTTTAAGATTGGTTGAAGATGCTTCCTATAATTATCTCTGCTCAAGTCTTCGAGGAATACATGGATATAATGGAACTGGTATAAAATAATATGATTTTTGTCTTTGTTATTATACTATTCATACTTATTATTCATTATTCAGAAATTGAGATAATGTAAGCTTAATTGGTGTCCCACTGATGATTTGAATTTTGAGTACTCAATGAGTAAGTATAGTAGTGTTTCAATGTTACTAGTTTATTTTTCTTTCTCATGTGCCATATTTTCTATTATTTTACTTTTACTCAATTATGGAATAATTGGTGAAAATTTATGTGACGGCACCTTAAACTTAAAGACGTGCTTCTGAACTTAACTTTAGATGATGAGTGAGTGAGTGAGTAATACAAGATAAGTGAAAGAAAGAGAACAAAAGACTAAGTTTACGTATTGTATTGTGACTTTAGTATAAAGTATTGGGATAATTACACCTAACTACCCCTGCGTTGACGACTTTTTCACATGACACACCTGATTTATTTTTTGGCTGTGCGGCTATCCTAAGTTTTAAAAAATTTCACCGACACATTTCCGTCACATTTTCTGTTACTGTTAATACAAAATGACCAAAATACCCCTCAAAACCTTTCAAATTTTCTAAAACTGCAATTAGATCTTTTGTTTTTTTTTTCTTTCTTTTCTCGTGTATACAAATTTATCATAAAAGAAATATCTTCTTTTCATTTCTGCTAAAACTCTACCTATCATCTGGATGTTGAAATCAACATAAGTCTTGGATTGGTTATCAAATTCCAAAATCAAACAATACCAAAATTAAGAAAATGATTTCATTATACATAGTTTTACAGAGAAGGGGATAGTAAAATTGAAATCTGATTTCATAATACCCAAATTCCAATTTTCGAATATTTGGAAATCAATCCCCAAATTTTGTTCAAGCAAGCCTTAGATTCGAAAATCATATACGATCGACCATGTTGCTTCCCCGGTAATCGATCAACTCCATGTCGTCAGAGAAACCGAGGATGAACATCCAACCACTCTTGTCGGTCTCGAAATGGTGTAGATGGGTGAAGCAGATTGGCTTTCATGGCAGATGAAGGGTCTTAGAGCAGAGTAGCTCGGCGACGCATCGATGGTCCTAGAAGCCGGAAATCTCTTCAAACGGACACGATGACTTCGACGGTAGCACGAAATTCCTTCACTGAAAACGCAATACAAGGAAGAGCTCTTCTGTGCATGCGAGAGGAAGAAGAAGGGCTCAAGTCCCTTTTCATTATATTTTTATTTTTTAATAAAAGAGGAAAGAATATTAAATCGGGGGTATTTTTGTCATTAGATAATTTTATCAAACATGTGTCAATCATGTGATCAACTTTCTGTTAAAATTCTGACAGAGAATGTGACGGTAAAAATTTTTGAAAGGTAGGAAAGTTGCGCAGTCAAAAAATAAATCAAATGTAGTCAAGTAAAAAAGTCGTCAACTTAAAGACTAAAGTACTTGTAAACTTCTAGAGTTTGAGTGCTTTTGGATTGATGAACAACTTGTAATATCTGTAACTTCTGTTTATATTTCGAGGAATTAGTTATTTTTATTGAAAATTGCTATTTTTTGCAGGTATTTGAAGAAAATAGGTATTGTGTCCCAAAATTATGGTTCGATAAACTTCATATGGCTGGTTAAAAATTGGCACCAACCGACATATTTTGGGTCGAAATTAGGGACATATGTTCGATGTCTAGACCAGTACTGGTGGAGGTTATCAGGAAACCGAATGTCCTGATTTATTCGGCCAATGTTTTCCCTTATAGATTGTATATATAAGTCATGTGTTAAAATATCGCTGTATTGTTCATAAATATGCGATATATTCAAATGATTTATTCTATGAAATTCTCGTTTACAGTTTTCATGGTAGGATACTTTTTGTATCTAATTAGTTCTTTTTGTAGCAATAATGATGATATAAACATCGTTAATCACAATAAAGCCATCTTGTTAAAGAATTATATGTAATCATTAGGAAATTTGTGGCAACATTGACTATTCAAAATAGATTAGCAAGTAACTCAAAAAAAAGGAAGCTTATCAACTATTTAATCTAAAGATTATCATGATTTTTCTAAAATTGCCTCCTCTCCAACGGTTTAATCGTTTAAAATATCTGGCACGAGTGACTCACATGCACTCAACTCAACCAACCACACATCTCCGAGCATGAAACGCCGTCGTATCAACAAGAAAGCACACGGAACTTGCTCCGAAGATAGAGCACACGACACGTGTCACTACCTCGCGAGTCTCTCCTCCAAGTGATTTTAATCGTTGACGTTACGGCAAAATTTAAGAAAGAGGACTGAGAAATGATGACGTGGCACGTGTTTCTTGTTTTGTAAATCAACGCTCTTCTCTCTGTTTTATTCTTCTCCTCAATTTCTTTTCCCTCTCCGTCTCTCTCTCTCTCTGCACCGCTCGGTTCTTTTTTTTTTCTTTCAAATCAATGGATACATCTTCACTGGTACGTTTCTTCGATTTCAGTTCAATTTGGATTTACAAGCGTTTCGCTGGTTGTAATTTGTGTGGATCTCGAGTTGTATTTGTTTTTGTTCTTTGATTTTCGTTTTTCTGTATGTATGTGTGATTGGAATCGGATGTACTGCTGCACTAGTGTTGTGTTTTAGGTTCTGTTTGGTTGCCGAGAAAAGAATATAAACGGTGGAAATTAATTTTTGATTGAAGGTCTCAGAATGTGGTTTGGGAAATGGGAATTCCAATTCAACCAAGCGTCGTTTTCATTTTAATTGAATAATTTTTTGAATTAATTTATGTTTTCCCTACAGTTTCTCAAGCAATCAGAGAGAATAGACAAAATTGAGAGTTATGTTGCACCGGTAGTTTTTTTTATTTTTAGTTCAGATAGCTAAATATTAATTTCCATGCTTAATATGTTGGCTGGTAGTGGTATCTTGGTGGTTGGGATGTAAAGAGGATGAAATGACAAATTTTTTGTTGGTGCAATGAAACAGTACGTTAATGTTGGTAGCTGGGATGTAAAATTGATGGAATGACAATTTTTTTTTGTTGGTGCAGTGAAATAAAAGAAAGCTATTACGAAGAATGCTGGTGGTGTTGGGTAGTTTTGCTGATAGTGTTTCATTATCTTTGAATGAATCGACATTCAATGTTACATCTGGTGATAAGTGTGCTGGTGACAGGAATCACAATGATGAATGATGTTGTGGTGACTGGCCAGATGCAGTGACTTGTTTTCAAGTGGACTGTTTTAATCACATCTCCTGTAAATATTACATGTGTTCATGCATGTTTAACATATAATTTTAAGGGTGTCACTGTTAATTTAAATTCATGGCTGTTGCTGGTTTGCACAGTGGTTCTGTTCTTGATTCTTCTTTCCTTAGGGAGTCTGAGTCATTAAGGCAGAATGGAGATGTGAGAAGACCAAGCACCCGTGCATCCTCCCTCCTGCAAATGTGGCGGGGGCTTGAAGATGAACATGTGGTGAGCCGTGTTCAAGTTGGCTATGGTGAGATGCTGGACCAAGGAAGTAATGATAGGTTGGTTACTAATATCTTAAATAGCGGTACTCCTAAAAATCAGGGTACTGAGCAAATGGGTGTTTCAGAGGACCGAGGTACCAATAGAGATGCGAATGGTTTATTGTCCTGTGATCTAAGGGCAGATCATGAAAACGAGGTTCAGAATAACTCTTCAAGGGCAGAAGGGCTGGTTGAAACTGAGCTGGAGAATATGAGAACTATAAGAGAGTCGGCACAGATGAACAGTGAGCAGAGAGCTGCTTGTTGTGAGAATAAAGAACAAACAACTGAAATGGGTGGTGAAATGGGGCAAGTAATTGATGAATTGGTTGTTAACCAGAACAGAGACTGGACTGAGCATATCCGGAGGGGAAATCGTAGGCTTTGTGGAAGACAGGTTCTACTTGATATGCTGAATAAGGCTGTGCTGGAAAGGAGAAAGGAACTGCAAAGCTTGATAATGCATAGAGCGGTATCTATGTTTGCTCATCGCAATCGCATTCAGGTCAGTTGTTTGGAAATATTTATTGTCTCCTTGCTAATCGTTATGGCAACTGTATCGATCCATGATAAAGAACTGCAGAAAATGCAGTTTCAACTTGGAAAATGATCCAATTTAGTCATAAGTTACTATTTTGTAACAAGTGGTCCAATCGTTCAGTGTAGTGTTCCAATTTAGTCCTAAGTTTGGACTAAATCGGAACAAAATCAGGTCAAACCTTAGGAATAATTTGGAACAAACCCTATAGATCCGGGACTATTTTGGAACATAATCTGAACTTTGGACTAAATTGGAAAGAAACACATAAACTTTGGGCGAAGTTGGAACAAAACCCAAGTTGAGGACTATAAATTGGAACAAAATGCATAAACTTACAACAGTTATGGAATTTTTTACTTTCAGATTTACTAATGAAGAGTTTGCTCAATTAAATAAATAGTAATATGTATGTTTTCATCATAATGGACATGTCTGATGTGTTTGCTCCAAGTTCAGGGCTCTGTAATGAAGGTGGAAGTTCGTTGCTACCATAACTTCAGTTGATTCTGAACTAGTAAATACCAGTTTGTAGATAGAAAATGGGTAGACCTGAAGTTTCAAAACACATTCATACTTCCTTTCAGTACTCTCAAATTTGTTTGCAGAAGGGCTTAGTTTACATTAAGGTTTTATGTTTGTAACCTCTTGATAGCCAATACTAAATCTTTAAGATCTATACGCACAAAATGCCATGAATCTTTCAATGTGGTATTAATGTGATCTGCTCTATATTGATACTTATTATTATTTTTTCTCCTTCTTTCTATAGTCACTACTCCGTGGGAGATTCTTGCGAAATGATAGAATTATTGAGGACAAGAGACCCAGCTCCTTGGCAGCTGGTGAACTTGGTTTACTGAGACAAAGGCCTACAGTCTCGGGTCTCAGGTATTTGCTATTTATGTCGTTTCCACCGAAAACATTCTCGTCTATTCTGTCAGATGTGGTCTTTTCTGCACCGACTTCTTCTTGAATCTTGTGTCATTCTGTTATCACACATTTTACTGGAAAATATTTGTTCATCCATTTTTGCTGAGTTTACTTTTAAGTCTCATTCTTCTACTTTCTGGAGATAAAATTATAGAATGATTTCTTTTAAGCAGGGAAGGATTTATTTCCAGAATGGAGCATTCTTGTAGCAGTCAAGTGAGCAGAAGCTGTTCTGATATCTCGTCTAACAGTGACATTAGCGGTGATGCCAATGATCAAATTGAAGCACAAGGTTCCCATGTCGTGATGGATGGATTTCGTGAACTATCTCTGCCTAATAACCAGAAAAGTGATAGCTTTGGCTTAAGAGAGGGTATAAGTGATTTCAAAGGTAACGGCGTTGAAGATATAAGTTGGCGGAAACCTTGTACTCACAGGGAGGAGTGGAAAGACCCTGATTCAGAACATGGGGCAAGAGATTGGCTACCGTCATCTAGTGTTGAATTTGTTGAAGGAAGTGGTGTTTTGAGTCTGGACATAGATAGGAACCGGCAGGAAACATCTAGTATTGTATGGTCAGAAGAAACATTACAAAATCAAGAGGGAGAGCACAGGGATCCACAAGGAGGTCCAACACTTTGTGAAGAATCTGGTCCAACTGATTGGCTACCTTCAGCCAGTGTTGAATATGTTGAAAGAAGTGACCCTACTTTGCAGCATGGTCATTTACGACCACGAGAAGCTTGTGAAGTACTCTGTGGACAATCTGAACCAATTAGTGATGCTAATAGCACTGCCAATGCATTACTAGATCATGTGGACGTAGTAGAAGGAAACTCAAGTGAAGACATGAATTGGCAAGAATTTGCTGCTCAAGTAGAAGAGCAGGAAGACCAAGTGCAGGAAAATGAGGACATCGACTGGCAAGGAGCTAGTATTGAATATAATGAATGGAGAAATGTTGTTGGAGGAGATACAGATAGAAATCAGCAGGAAAGTTCTGGCAATGAATTGCCCCAAGAATTGTTTGCAAGTGAAAATAGAGAAGAAGGTTATATGGAAGAATCTCCTGAAGTGCGGCATGAGGATGGTAGTTTTCAGGAGGCTGTGCAAAATTGGTTAGAAGAACCTTCTGGTCATCAGGCAGTTCCAGTTGGAAGGACTGATATGTTTGATTTACCAGATGAGGATAGTGCGAATGGTACAGAACTCAGGGAACTACTTCGCAGGTACCAGTTTATTGACTCAATGGTTGTGGCCTGTATACCTTCTTCTTTCATAAGATCAGTCAATCATTCTTTTATTTTTTTTTGCTTGCGGTGCAGGAGGCGTGTTTCTAATCTTCTTCACAGTGGTTTCCGTGCGAGGCTTGACCATTTGATACAATCATATGTGGAAAGACAAAGTCGAGCATCTGTTGAGTGGGAGATACATGGAACATTGCCCAATCCATTGGGAGAACAAGATATGGAGCACCAGAGCAGGGATCAGAATCACAATGAGGGTGTTGCTGTTGGAAGTCCTTCACTTGCTCTACCTTCATCACCCATGCTCCCTGTTCAGTCAATATGGGACACTGACTCACATAATGATAATTGGCAGCAGCTTGACATGCGTCAGCGCTCTGAAATTGTGGGTTCCTTATATACACTTGAACTCAATTCTTGCAACTTGATTTTTTTTAAAACGTGTACAGTTGTGGCAGATTTAGTCAACACTCTATACATGCAGTTCTTTTTGAGAGAAATTCGTATAGTTTCTCATGCTTGAGCTGACGCTTTATTTTGTTGAACCATTCTTTAACACGGGAACATATAAATATATCTTGGGTGAGGCACATTGGAATTGGGGCCTTCCTACACTTATAATTATTAGTAGTAAATATCATTAATAAATATCATTAAAACCTTGTTACAATTTTTTGTTGTATTTATAATAATTGAACTTTACTGCTTATTTTGTGCAGGATTGGGAGATCATTAATGATTTGAGAATTGACATGGCTATGCTGCATCAGAGGATGAATAACATGCAGAGGACGCTAGAGGAGTGCATGGATATGCAGCTTGAGCTGCAACGTTCAATAAGACAGGAAGTTTCTGCTGCTCTGAATCGGTCGGCTAGATCACCAGGTTTGGATATTTTCTTCTTGTAATTGTGTTTGATTGATCATCTAGTCTTTGTGTGATAATGTAGGATGGGATGAACTCAGGTTTGTGCATAACTGTGCATATAAAAGGATTGTTAATTAGGTCAGTGTCATGGGTAAAGTATTCTATTCCTAATGCATCGATCACAGTGTCCTATAAACTATGAAACTGCTCTTCAAGCTAGATTCACACAAGAAAAATGTTTCGATGTTGGGGGTATATGTTTTTTTGTGTGTGCTTATTCTTGGCTCCTCCAATTTCATAAGCTCTGAAGTTGTAACTACATTCTCATTGCTTTATTGAATCCACCATGTGAAGTGAATCTCCTATTATTTGTTGCTTGTTCAGGAGTTTGTGTGGAAGGCTTCCCAGGGGATGGATCTAAATGGGATTACATTAGGAAGGGAATTTGTTGTGTGTGTTATGACAACAATATCAACTCCTTATTGTACAGGTAAAAGTGCACAAAATTCGTCTACTTTTAATGTGATATTTATGCATACACTGACTGGTCGATCCGTATTAAAGGACCTACTCAACTAAAAGTTCAAGTTGATAATTAAAGTCCCAATTGTAGTTTATACTTTAACACGCACCCTCATGGACAAACCCGGTAAGGCCTTTAGAGATAAAAGTAAAACATAATAGGGGGCCCAAACTTGTGTCCATGAGGTACATGCCCTGATACCATATTAGAAGATCAACTCAACTAAAAGCTCAAGTTGATAGTTGAAGGCCCAATTGTAATTTTATGCTTCAACAACCTGAATAATAGTATATTGTTACTTGCTACTTGTTATATCATGTTGCAGTAGTTTCACATTTCCTTATCATGCCTATCTATTTCTTTCACAGATGCGGGCACATGTGTTCATGTTCTGAATGTGCGGATGGCTTGGTACAAAGTGGAGGAAAGTGTCCAATGTGTCTGGCACCCGTAGTTGAGGCAATCCGTGCTTATTCTATCTCATAACTTGGCACCAAAGGGAAAGAAAACCGGAATGTAGGAACGAAGCTAGCTTGACAAGATAGATTTTGGGTTCTCGATGCTCTTACTTTCTTTTTGCGCATCCATTACAGGTACCTTGTCCTTTTGCTTTGTTTCTGTTTATTTGGGCTTCTCTCCATGTTTTTTTTTCTTTCAATATACATATTGGAAGTATGTAACGTTTTAAGATATTAGATGGTTTACTTATACATGAGTGAAAATATATGGTAAAAGAAACGTTATTTATATCCAGGACTTCATCAGATTTTCGTTTTGGATGAGCTTTGGAGTTCCCACTGATTAGTGTTTGCATAAATGTTACTAAAACGAAAATGGATGTTTTATATAGGTTACCAGTAATGTAGACAGTTTCTGACTAATAATTTGTTCATGCTTGATATTGTAAATGTATTCAGTTTTGATGTGATATTTTTTTATTTATTTCAGACATAATATCTTCTTAATTTCTCAATATCGAACTAAACAAAATCATGCCTCTTACATAATGTTAAACAAATAGGCTATCGTAAATCACATTGGTGCGCTGTCTCTACCATAGACTGTTTATTGCAGAAAAATGAAGTTTCTTTGAATGATTGGTAAGCAAGAAGGCCCCGACTTCCTTCTAGCTTTTTCGATTTTTTCTGGGATATCATATTTTCTTGTGGAAGACACTGAGTCAATCCCGAATCAAACACATTGCTGTTTATTTTCAAACTCGTAGCTCAGTGTCTATTGAATTTAAAGTCAGATCTTCAAATCTGTAGCTCAGAGTCCATTAAATCCTCTGAGACGATAATTAATTGTTGCCCGTCAGTGTGAAAGTTTTCTGTGATAATAATGACTTGTATGTATGTCATTGCCCGTGCAATTTCTCATAAACAGTTGTTCGGTGATAAAAAAAAAATTGAAATTAGAATAAAACTCTTCAATACATAATTTCCTCTTTTCACAAGGCTCAACTAAACTGATTATGGTTTGTACGATGAGTAATCTTCTTTCGACGATAATATTTTAAAAAGTAAAAGGTTAATTGAATACAAACACTTGAAGATTCAACGTGGGGACACGACACATTCATTCGTTGCGTATTAGAGCATAGGTAGCAGGTAGTGGAGTATCTGATGGCAGTATGATAACATCTGATAGCTTTTAATTTTGTTATTTTATTCAATTTTTTATTTCCGAATTTTAAGTTAAGATATCAAAACTTCAAATTAGATTAAATTAAATTTCATGCCAAGTAATAAAGTTTTAAAAAAGAAAATAATAATTAATGAAATTTTATTTCAATTAATTAAGATTTTATGAAAAAGGAAATATATTTGATTAGTTAATTTTAATATCAATTAAAGGAAATATATCTTTTTTATCAATTAAATAATATTTGATAATATCAATTAAAGAAATCAATTAATTGATATCAATAATTGTGATTTTATTTAATAGTATTTATTAAAATAAAGAAAGACTTGAAAAAAAAAGACGCTTCTTCTTCACGCGTCTTCAACCTTTTTCATTGTAGCCACCGGCGATCAGAAACGAGACCAGACCGAGAGGAGGTAGGGTCCGACACACGCGTAAGGCTTACATTGACCGGCTGGGAACCCACGCGGGAAGTAGCCGGCGCCCCGGGGTAAGGCCTTCCATTGATGGGTTGCTACCAGCCGGGAGCCGTCGACGTTGCCTAGAATCCGTTGCTTGCGGCCGGATGCGACATTTGATAACCAAAGAGTCGTGTCAGCGCAAGCAACCGTCACGACCTCCACAACGTTTCAATGCTGACAATGCTTCTGATCATCATCCAAAACGTCGCGCCGCTGTAAATACTCTAAGTGTAGTTGACATTTCCCAATAACACTTGTGAGAAAAACATTATATTTAGAGCAAGTAACGAGAACTACCTTCCTGAAATGTGATACCATTCCATCGTAATCTTTCACATAAATATGCCTAAGTTTATTTTTGACTTTTAAATTTATCATCGCTACATTTTCTGTTTGATTTTTAACCAGAATAAATCATGTGCTTACTAAAATCATAAAATACCAAAAATACCCTCAAGCTTAAACCCTAAATCTCTACCCTTAAGGCTATAACCACGTACCCAAATACCAGCGAAAATCCGAAGCCTTGTGATTCTATGGAAGTCGACGACCGTTATGCTCCAGGTGTCGAAGTTGCTCAAGATTCCGATCTCCGCCTCGTTGGAACTCAATCGGTATTTTCCGAAACACATTTTTTGGGGGATTTTCAATGTTTCTGGGTTTTGCTCGCTTTTTGGGTCCAAATTTTGCAAGGTTAACTTAGTTTGATTGGAGACAAGAATCGATCCGATTTTGGGAAGCAATTTTGTATGACTTTTCTTGTTTGATTTTTAATTATGTTTATTTCATTTTTCTTCCTCTTATTTACTCCTGTTTGGTTCCGAAGAAAACCATAGAGAAAGAAATTAGGTTTATGTTTAAATTGACAATGAGTTTCTAATTATTTGATCAATCTCTCTAGTTCTTATTCTAATGTTTAACAATAATTGTCTTTTTATAGAATATTGATCTGAAATCAACAAAAACTAAACTCCGTGGCAACACTTCGAAAATTTATAGAATAATTGAGGGTGTTTTGGTCATTTGATAGCAAAACTAATGGAAAATAACCCCAGGTGCCTGTGAAGCCAACAACAAACTTAAGTGCGATATAAAACGTATAACCTACGTGTATTTATATAGAGAAATTAATTGATTAGTAGGTATATTGATGCCTCCACCCAATTTGAGTTTTTGGGTTAGTTAAAGTTTTGACATGATATTAGAGCTGGTCGGAATTGTGCTCTTGTGCCTTCCCGTGCCTCAGCCCCCTATGGATTTCGGTACATATATAGAAATTCAATCCTACTATGCCTCACGTGCAAAGAGATAAGGCTCACACGTGATGGAGAGTGTTGAGAATATAAACCCACATCGAATAAAAAGGAGAATAAAATGCTACTTATAAAGGTTTGACCCACACTTTACTAATAAGGTTGACTTTTTAGTTTTGGAAGTCCAATCCGATATAAGCGGCCTGTTTTACATGGAATCAATGCTAACCTGGTTTGGTCTGTAGCTTGTTTGTCACCTCCACCCTGTGTCCTTTTAGTCCGTATGCAAATGTCTAGTCCTGTTATGACCACTTTGTAGAAGTCTACTCCTACACATAAGGGGGAGTGTTGAAGGATGCCTTCACCCATAAACTTGAGCTTTTAGGTTGGATAGGGTCCAATCCGATGTAAGTAGTCCGTTTTACAAATTTTGTTGTGTTGAGCATCCAATTTTCTCCCATAGAAGTTTTGGATCATCAATAGGAGGCCAAATGTTGATCTTAGCTTACTATGAGCAGGCGATCTTTGATCATTTCGATCATAAGGTATCTTACGACCTTTAACATTGGAGACCGTCCACAACTCTAGAATGGCCTCAGGTCCAATCTCGGGCAATAGAAAACAGGCATGTGATAGACATATTAAAAAAATGAACCTTTGGAGCCTCAACGGTCACAATTTAGGAAAAATAAAATCAATTTCTAAAATAAAATAAAACAACAAAAATTTAAAATTAATATAAAACTATATTATTCTTCTATAAATATTACCCCTCATTCCTTTTTAAACACCTTCAATCTCCTTCAAATTCTCATAATTGAATTCTCTCTCATCGATGTTGAACCCTTTCATTTCTCCTTCAACCATGTCTTGCATTTGTGGTCGTATCAGATTAGAATATTCATTGTTCCAAGAGGATTTCGAGGTGTTTTCAGATGAGGCAATCTCGAAAACATAAACGTAGCAGATCGACCTAAGGCCTATTATCTTGGTTTTGACATCGAGAGATACTATCTTGAGCCCTATCCCGGTCAAGACCCTGAATGTGATCCCCAAGTAGACCTCGTACCTCGTC
>JAYMSW010002406.1:0-13945 GCA_036897725.1 Erodium texanum | reverse complement strand
TTCATGACCGCAAGGTAGACACATCGTAAATGCAGTTAATTATATCAGATACTCAATTATCATGTTTTCTGATGATGTGGCTGCACAAATCACTCGACTCTCACCTGCTCGAAATTGTTCTGATGACAACGTACCTAGAAGCCCTGATCTCGATCTACAACAATTGCTTAATGAAAATATAGATGAGCTCGTGGTATGAACCAGTAGTGATAAGAAGGTGTTTTTAGTTGCAAAGGTAGTATTTTTGGGAAAATGTTTAAGATGTTTTTGTACATGATCTTGCTTGAAAATTTTAATAATATACAAATATAAAAAAATTATTAAGATAGCACCGGTACCGACAACGGTTAACCTTATTTAAAATTAACGCCAATACCATACCTGACACGTAGATCCACACAAACCGACGTAACGAGCTCAACACCCGGACTAAGCAACACCATTGGCGTTGCTCTAACTTTCCTCTTTATCATCGTAACGATAAGAGCGTGACAGCGACGTTGCCGTCTAGAGGCGATGTTGAACACGTCGTTTGTAACACATGTCATCATATCACTGGTTTATAGTTTCATGCCGTGACCAATTTGCATACCTCCCCTCCTATAAATTACGACTCGGTTCATACCTCTTTTTCATTCTGAACTCTATATTCTGAAGCGTGCAAGGCTACATTCAATCTCCGAAGGTGAATTTTTCATCTCTTCTCTCTTTCTGTTTGGTTCTCTAGAAAATCCGAAGGAAAATTATATGTTATACTGTTTAGGAAGATTTTCAATTAAGGATCTACGATTCTTTTGGTCTTAGAACCATAATTTTTTGTGCCTTTTCAATTCCTTGTTGAATTGATGTTCATATGTTTTTGGATCTGTTTTTGATCTTGTTGTCTTGTGTGTATATAGATGCAAATATTCGTCAAGACACTCACTGGCAAGACCATCACTCTCGAGGTCGAGAGCTCTGACACAATCGACAATGTCAAGGCCAAGATCCAGGACAAGGAGGGGATTCCTCCAGACCAGCAGAGGCTGATCTTTGCCGGAAAGCAGCTTGAGGACGGCCGGACCCTTGCCGACTACAACATCCAGAAGGAGTCGACCCTCCACCTTGTACTCCGTCTCCGTGGCGGTATGCAGATCTTCGTTAAGACCTTGACCGGCAAGACCATCACTCTTGAGGTCGAGAGCTCCGACACCATCGACAACGTCAAGGCCAAGATCCAAGACAAGGAGGGCATCCCACCGGACCAGCAGAGGCTCATCTTCGCCGGAAAGCAGCTTGAGGACGGTCGTACCCTTGCTGACTACAACATCCAGAAGGAGTCGACACTCCACCTTGTCCTTCGTCTCCGTGGTGGCATGCAAATCTTTGTCAAGACCTTGACCGGCAAGACCATCACCCTAGAGGTTGAGAGCTCTGACACCATCGACAACGTCAAGGCCAAGATCCAGGATAAGGAAGGAATTCCTCCGGACCAGCAGAGGCTGATCTTTGCCGGCAAGCAGCTTGAGGATGGCAGGACCCTTGCTGATTACAACATCCAGAAGGAGTCAACCCTTCACCTTGTCCTCCGTCTCCGTGGAGGTATGCAGATCTTTGTCAAGACCCTTACAGGAAAGACCATCACTCTGGAGGTCGAGAGCTCTGACACCATTGATAATGTCAAGGCCAAGATCCAGGACAAGGAAGGTATCCCTCCGGACCAGCAGAGGTTGATCTTCGCCGGCAAGCAGCTTGAAGATGGAAGGACTCTGGCTGATTACAATATCCAGAAGGAGTCCACCCTTCACCTTGTCCTGCGTCTTCGTGGTGGATTCTAAAGATGTGGTTGCAGTTTCATGTGGTTCCCCTATGTTTTTTAGTATGTCAATCAGTGGCCCTGTTGTGGCCTTTTAAATAATTGCTGTGGATGTTATGGAATTTCTGTTGAATAAATTTTAGTTCTTTGGTTCAATATCTTCTTCTGTTCACATTTCTTTACTTCTTTTCCTTAACTCGTGGATGATGAATTGGGTTCACCAAAGTAGTGCTAGAAACTATTTTCATATATTTCTGTATCTGTTTTAATTATCTAATTTTGGTTAGTAAAGCATGCAATGACTTGTGATGAATGGTTTTGGCTATCCAGAGGTTATATATATCTTGGTTTATGTGGTTCTGTCTGTTCATTATGATTCCGGGACTCCATGAATGAGCTGTGTGAATGTGGAGGCCTTATTTCGAATTGGTGATTTTTCAGTTCATGGTGAACTCTTGCGGGGAGCCTATATGGTTTGTAACCTCGCAACTTGATTATGTATCAGATGTCATGGTTGGGGTACCTTTCTCAATCTCATGTATTATGATGTAGTTAATTAGATGGAGTGTCAAATGTTCTTGGCAGTGCAATTTTATCTAGCTTAAACTTTGATTTCATAACTGCTAATTCATGTCTTGGCTTCTTCTAAGTTATGTTCTTCTGGATGAAGTAAACTCCCATCTGTAGAATTGATGACCATGTATCCTTTTATACTAAACTAGTTTTTTGTTGTCTTAATTACTTGTCTATTTTTAGCAGATGGAGTATCAGTGTGTCAGCAACCAATAGCCCTCCAAGTTCCAATAATATCTGCCTGATTTGAGGTTAGTCTTTGATGGATGTCTCAATGGTTAAGAAAGTGCAAGGATTATCAGCCGTCCCTCTTAATCCTTGAGGTTTTCCATATCAGTTAATTGGTTACAAATTCATACCTCAGTTTTGGTTCCAGCTTGCAAATCTGTGGTGAAGAGTACTTCTCTCCTGTCCACTATAAAACAAAGAAGGCAGATGCCAAAGTAAATTACAACAGAACTTCTCTGTTTCACCCCATTCTCTTTTCAGGAGCTTTTTGGTGCATTCAGGTAAATCTCTTCGTGAATTATTTTGTCATTTCACCTACTCTCTTCTGAGTTTTTGTGGATATTCAGGTATAAAATTCCATTATCTCATCTGGAGCATAGATTATTTTTACATGATACAATATTATCTATCCTAACAATGAGTTTCGAGGTAGCTTGTCATTTAGTTTGGATGTTTTTTTTATTATATCTTAAATCTTACACTATGAATGGCTTGCCAACTTAGTCCTAAAATAAGGACTCTTTCCATGTTTGAAAACTTGAAATTGTCTCCTCAGAAAACTATGTGCAACTACTAGAAAGCTGAAGGATCCAGTTTATGTCTAGGTAATGGTAAAACAAAAGGACATCTTGAATAAGGAAATGAATTGTTATTTGAACTCTTATCATTTGCTGAAATCATCAAGAACAACTGGCCAGTATAACCAGTTGCTCTACTGTGCCTTGTATTTGTCCTAACTACATTTTCCATTACCATATGTTGTTTAGTTTAGAACAAGAATGATAATAAACTTCAACTTGAATTCTGGAAAACATGAATACAAAAAGGTGACTTTGTTTTAGTCTATCTCTTCTTATCAGTGACTGTTCAGAATACACAAAAGAGTTGCATTGGAATTACTTTGAAGAACTAGACTAGTACACTTAAAATATCTCTGCCTCCCCTGTTCATGTGAAAGCAGCCATAGTTTCTCTCTGAATTGTTTTCTGCTCAATTTCAAATTTGAACTGTTCTTGTTAAATGTAGCTTCTAAATGTTCAACTCAACCTTTTATGTCTGAAAAATCTCTGCGAAGCAGCAGCAGTGAAGAGGGCAAATGATCCTAGTTATACACACTGTTAAATTGTATTCCAGTTTTCATACTTTCTGTAATCCACAAACATCAAGATGCCCTGATCCTAATATTCATGTGTTTCAAAAACTATTTCATTATATTCTGCCCTGTTTATTACACCTGGCCTTGATCCATACAGCATATGTAATACCAACAATGTTTGAATGTCTCTTATTTGAATCTTATCCAGACCATCAAGGTCTTCAATAGTTTTTAACATACAATCTATAATAGTTGAAGATGTTAGCTGAAATCATCATAGTTCTGCTGGAACTCTCAGACCTAAGCTGGAAATTATATAGGAAAAGAGTATTGGTCTACTGGTTCATTGTTGGTAGCTCCATTGGCTTTTTTTTCTAGTAACACCAGAGTGCATTACATAGATACGCTCCCGGATTCATGCAAGTTTTCAATTGATTTTGTATTACAAATGAGAGAAGTTTTGTTATATGTGGCTTTCATCACAGCTATATCAAAATTTTATCAATGGTATGAAGTGATCATACTTTCCATCTTTATGTAGCCGCCAGAAATTTATCGATTTTAACACACGTTAGTCTTCTTCAAATTTGACTGCCAAGGTTCATGTCTGAGCTGGACATTCAGATTCCCACTGCCTTTGGTATGTGTTTATTTTTCCATTTTTAGTACTAATGTTTGGTATAATATACTAGTAAAAGATTCTAGACGCCTTTTATTTAAATCGGCACCATATATGTTAGCAACGGAATCATTATGATCATAGTTGTTTTGCTTGTCAGATCCATTCACTGATGCAAAGGCTGAGGACTCAGCAGCTGGGACAAAGGATTACGTGCATATACGTATACAGCAGCGTAATGGGAGGAAGAGTTTGACGACAGTCCAGGGGTTGAAGAAGGAGTTCAGCTACAGCAAGATACTCAAGGATCTCAAGAAAGAGTTCTGCTGCAATGGTACAGTGGTTCAGGACACCGAGCTGGGACAGGTCCACATGCTCAACTTCTGAGACCTGCTCCTACTTTATGCTTCATATTTTTTGACATTACCAGATTTAACTTTGCACAGGTTATTCAACTTCAAGGTGATCAAAGGAAGAATGTTTCCAATTTTCTGGTTCAGGTATATCTCTCTTACTATCAAATATCAGTACTGACCTGGCCTGAGGTTCCTCCTCTTAACTCTTGTGTTGTGATTCACAGGCTGGCATTGTGAAGAAGGAATACATCAAAATACATGGTTTTTGATCACCATGACATAAATAACATATATACATATTTCACGCCTGCTCGGTTGAGTTCTCGCTGTGTGTAACCTTTACTAATTCCATGTATAGCCACTCCATTCTCAAATGGTTCTCTCCCTTGTCATTGAACTGGTCACTTGTGCACTGCTTGGATGTGCTTAATTTGTTAATAGCCTCACTGTAATGTCTTCATATTTATGCTATGTATTATTATTATTATTATTATTATAACTGGTCACTTGGTGAAAATGTGTGCATCCTTGCTGTAAATTATTTACTTTGCCTTTAATTTTATTCGGTACTAGTGGAGTGGAGTTCTATCATTGAAAACTTTTCAAGGGTTTGGACAAATTTGGGTGTCAAAATCTGGGTTCTCCCTTTTTTTTTCTTTTTCATGTTGTTGTTTGCTTCTGTGTCCATGATGTCTGGTTTTTTTGTTGTTATTAGAATGGAGTGATTGATTGATGTTGTGCTTATCCAGAGTCACAAGACCCTCTCAACATCTGTCCTATGTTTCTCTAGAAGTTCATCTTTTTCTTTCATGCTTTGGCACAACTCTTCAATGATACATGAAATTGCAGTAGCACTCTGCTCAGAGAGTGCTATAATGCCAATAAAACTCATCCTTGATTATTGTACTCTTCTCTTATTTGTTAGTGTTATGAATTCATTATGTGCAAAAATCTTAAACTGACCGTGGATGTTATTTTTGAGTAGTAAGCATGAGTATTGGATTTTAATTTATTTATCGATTTGAAGACAAGAGAGGGAGGATTATCCTTTATTGACATTCTAAATAGTAAAATGTATACATATGATTAAAATTTGAAATTTTTTCTTTGATATAAATAAAACATCACATATATCTTATACAATTAGATAGAAATTGAATGTTAAAAACAAATTAATAAATATATTGTTTCAAATTAACATTACAAAATTCTAAGTTGATAGTTGATTTATGAGTTGGTAGTTAGTTGAGCATGAGGTTATAAGACAAAAAGTAGATAAAGATTTGAAATTGGAAGACATAGTGATTTAAACTCGGTGGTTTGCGTTGATATAATGGGATTTGGGGCCTAAATCAAGGGTTTAATATTAGGCATCTGATGGCTTTTGGTGATTATAACAAGATGATTGCAAATCTAATAGTGATTTATTTGGGACCCATGCGCTGAAGGATAAAGATTCTCTTTGTTGTTGTGATCAACATTTGACAAGAGACATTGCACCAACTGCCATTGCATCCCATTTGGCCTTTCTGTTCCTTAAAATTACTTTAAACTCAAACCTTCAGGCCAAGGTTCCAATTAGAATATGAAGAAAGGGAGATATCAAATAAGAAGTCATCCTAACCATTCATATCAATAAATTTAAGGATGTATTGTTCACAAAGCTATATGGGGGAATTAATACTACTATCGAGATTACAGACTCATGGGGTCAGTACATTTTAAAGTATAGCTCGCGTACTATCAAAGTACGAAGATACTAACAGACTCACACACTTACAACCATAACATAGGATAACCCAAGACATAATTATTTACAAGGATACAGCTACTGGGACTGTAACCCTGGTCTAATAGATCCAAGTTCAAGAGCTTTACCAATTGGACAAGCAAGCTTTGGTATATGAACTGATATTAAACCAAACCCTCATACTATATTTATTTGATCTCATGAAAATTGGTAACTTCCCTCACAGTCTCCGATCATATCCAAATGTGTTTTAGCTATACACTCAACCTAAGCACGCCTTTTAAATCATCTATTGGCAAGAATGTCAAGCTGAGTTCTTGCAAGAGGGACTATTTGATTTCACTAGCTTGTTGAGTTACCCAAAAGACAATGAGGTTCCTAACATCAGAAAAATGAGAGTTTTGAAGAAAGTGACATTGACCAAACTCTTCTCCTCCTCCTACTGTCCAAATATTCAATCCATTCTGTGCACTCCATGGCATTAGAGAGCCTCTCATGATTATTTAACTGCATGCCACAAAAGAAAGTCTTAATCAACAACTTAAGTTATAGATCCACAGTATCATGTGTGTAACATGGGTTATATAAATAATCCCTCAACTCATTCACCTTCCAACTACCTATCAAACTTGTTAGGAGTTTCTTCTCAACTAACATTCTTCCAGTTTCTTGATCCCCTCACATTTTTATTCCCATCCAAGACCATGTCTATTGCTGCTATTAATACCAGAATCGTAGCTGCTCTGTTTTCGCAACAACAACAACATCAATCTCCTCAACAACAACTGACCTCGAGATCATCAACATCACCACTGGCAGTCTTGTTCTTCAGCTATCTGCATGGCTGACTCTGCACACTCCTCTTCTGATACTTCTCCGGACTCTCAAGGTACCCATTTGCCTCAACCTCTCTTTCCTCTGCTTACCATCATCACTACTTCTCATTTTAATTTGAATTTCAATTTCAGTGGAAAGCAATGAAGAGTCCAAGCTCCAGTTCTCTGAAGATGAAGAAACACTGATCATCAGGATGTATAATCTGGTTGGAGAGAGGTCACTTTCATTCATTTCACAAATATATTCGATTTGTCTACCAAGATGAATAAAATTCATGATAACAGATGTTCTTATTTGTTAAATTTCAGGTGGTCTCTGATTGCCGGGAGGATTCCAGGAAGAACAGCAGAGGAAATAGAGAAGTACTGGAATTCAAGATACTCAACAAGTGAATAGAGTTTTATGAAGTAACAAGTTCATGGAAAGCCAAAATGATAGCATGTGGTTTGGTTGTGAGTTGAGGACTTGTCTCTCTCTTTCTCCTAGACATGATGTCTTGTTTATGTTTTAATGTAACCTTATGGATCCAAACTGAGTTGTCTTTTCATCTGAATTTATCTTGGTCTTGTATTTAATGTTCGTGAGGTTCCAACCATTTGTACTCCTTTACAGTGAGCACATTAATTCAATGTACTTGTACAAATTAATGTGTCATATTTGTAGTATTTCCCTATATTTTAATCTTAAATCTCGCCACTTTGAGCGTTAGTTTTCTTGCTTTTGTTAGATCCTTTATTAATTTAATTATTCACATAAATTTAACATTTAGTGCAAATATGGTTCAGACCAACACCAAAATAGCATTAGCCTAGACTCTATAAGTTAGTAGTTAGTAGTAGAGCCTTAATTAATTAAATTATTCACATAAATCTAACACTTAGCCCGAATATAGTTTAGTACAATACCAAAATAGGATTAGCCTAGACTCTATTATAAGTTAGTAGTTAGCAGGCTGAAACTAATAGTTTGATTATTCTTTCCTTTTTTGAATTCTACTACTGCTCACACAATGTACTTTGTTTGACTCTGTTGTGGGCTATGAACAAAGATTATATTTTTTTAAGTCCTCAATAATCATTGTCTTTGTTTTCTGTAGTTAAGAAAGTATTTTGATTAGCTTAACTTTTTACCAATCATAAGAAAGCCTAAGCGGCCAATTTTGAGCACCAACTACTCTTTTTCCACAATCTTATCCCAAATATGATCCATTTTTTCCATGTCCAAGATTAGGTTCCCATACTCATCCATCCCCTACATGTAAAGGGATTCTATAGGTCAAAAATGGTGTTGAGAACCTAAATTAATCAGATTCCTCCATTGAAGTCTTTAACTATTCTAGCTCTTAGACAGCAAGGCAACAGAAAGCGTAACAGGACAGAATAGGCCAAGCTACAATTAGTGCATTGCATTGATTAAAGAGACACCAATACATATTATAAAGACGGTATTTTACATAATCAATAAGTGGATTACATACATATCTGGTGAGATCTCACTTGTGCCAGAAAGAAGCAGAATCTGGTTTCCATCATACATTGCTTTGTTTGTATAGCTTGGTGTCAAGTACTTGCTTCCCGCACATTGCACACACTCCTGCACATAACAAAATGCGCTTCAGTTCATCTATCAAATACAAACAAACAAACAAAATTCAAAGCATTTGATTTTGGTGAACCTACTTAATCTTGCATATCAAAAACTAAAAGCACTCTCAAGTACATATCGATCTACTCTACCTTTCGTGTATGCACAGGTGTGACAATACTTTCCATCTTGGTGCACCTGCTGCTTGCATATCATGCACTTGGTTTTTCCATAAGGAGTCCATCTGCAAGCAACAATGATATAACATTTTTATTAGAGGACAAAATTGTATATAGAGCAAATGAAAAATCATGCATGAAATAGATCAATTAGTAAAGTGATACTTCAACTCCACAATGTATGTTTCCTAGGTAAAATACATGTGCATGTAACCATCTCAGAAACTATCCATTGGAATATAGGATGGACAAGCCCAGTCTCTGTTAAACATTTGATGATTAATCAGAAATCAATGCATGCAATGCGTAATATCAATGAATGTAACACAAGAGAACTAAACAAAACTGCAAAGCTCATAGAATTTGTTCTCCTAAGCAAAATATGCAGATAAAACCATGGAATACAGTTCATGTGCACATTTCCACGAAGTTAGATGATACCCAGATATTATATACTCTGAACATCACCAACCTAATTTTTCAGAATTGAGATGTACAAACGAGGAGGAATTCAAAAGAACACCATATATATAGTGAATGTATGTAAAAAAATTGGTCCGAAATAAAAAAAGGTTCCTTAAGATTATTGCCATTGTAATACCAAAATATAATGCGATGCATGTTTTGCAGGGCAATTGATTAGTTGAATAAGTCGCTGCAAATCCCAAATGTTGAGCTAACATGCTCATTTAATTATAACGTGTAACACAATTCTGAAGTTTCTGTGAAGCCAATATCAAATGAGTGCCATTTTATTATTTTGAAGTTTAGGTTTGGGAATTTCGATTATTAAAATTACACAATCACCCAAAAAACTAAACTTGGTGCATATTTTCAGAGGAAAACAATTAAATATTATAAAAAGATACAATGTGAATCGGAAACATACCTGTTCTTTTTGGAGAAGAGTTTAAGTTTGCGGCCGCCGCTTTCGTTGGTGTTAGTCTTTCCACTTGTCCGGCACTATCACCTTCGCCAGCTTCTTCTCGCCTGAACCACCAACACAAGAAAATATTAACAACCCAAATCAGACATTTGAATTTCGAGATAGAAAGCTTACACTTTTCGCAGACCATTGTTTTTGTCGGAGCCCTATGCTATGGAGTCTTGTACTCTGTTTATAGGTTCTGTTTCATTAAGCCGAAAAAGGACTCATCTTTCTTTCTTGTTTCGGTTTGAGAGAATGGCTCGTAATTGACTAAAATATCCCCCGATCTAGAATTAATTTCGCCTCAACCATCTTTTTTTATTTCTTTCCTATAAAAAAATAAACAGCAACAACGCATTCACGTCGCGCGTGGGAACCAGAGATGAATTCTATTCGAAAAATAGGTAGGCAACGGAACCATTTTTATGTTCTCTGTATTAGGTAGGAATTAGAAATACCAAAATTATAGGTGAGGAAATAATAATAAATACAAAAGATTACATAAACTCATCAATCAATCCCATGGACTCAAAGAGCACTCAGAAGGCATTTTATCAAAGCGCTCCGTATCCTTGCAATAATCATAGATGACGAGGTTTCGCTGGACCCAGGCATAGTCCATTTTCTGAGAATCCGAGAGGTGCCAAGCATCGTACTGATCCCACCAATGGTCGGTGGTGGTCGAAACACAAGCCGGATACGGATCCTCCCATTGGCACCCATCCACGCTAAAGTCCTTGTAGGACGACACGAACGGAGCTTTCTTCCAGTTGGTCTTCTCCAAGCCTCCCCTCGTGGCCCATTCGTCGGCGTTCCATATGCTCGAGAACAGGTACATCGGCTTCTCGTTCGGGAAGAAGTTGTTCTCCTTCCCGTTGTTCTTGCACACTCTTATCGGCACTTGATCCACAAAAAACCTGTCAACAATTTGATTTTGCTCATGTCGCTTCTTTTAATCTCATGTCAAGTCATCCAAACTAAACTTACACTATCTGTTTATTGTTCCAGAGGACCGAGTATGTGTGGTAATCCTCGGTTGGGTCGAACCAGAGCGAGTGTCGCATCTCTCTGTTGCCGGTACCATTCTTGTACACATTTGTTTGGATCAAATAAGGCTGCCCTGTTCTGTTCCCCAAGAACTCGAAATCTAGCTCATCTCTTGTCGGTCCTGCCCCATTCTCTGTGCACATCTGAAACATCAACCAATCAATCACCCACCAATTCAAAGCTCCTCACCCACAAGTTGGTTTTCACTTACATAATAAGCTGTCACCACGCCGGCAGAGTCACCGCCGACCAGCTTCAGCTTCATACTGAACCACCCGAATCTGTATCTCTGCTTTGTCTGAAACCCACAACCTATTTTCAACAAAAATGTCATTACCATTAATCGTCAAGCATATAGATTTGAAATATACTAGTATTGGATACGATAGTGTACCTGTTTCTTTGTCCAAAGAGAGGTACCAGATCTGGCCATCTTCAGAGGTCTTGAAATGGTTCTCGGACCACATTATATCGAAGTTGTCTCCAAAAGACGGTTTTGCTGCTTCTGATAGTGAAGAGCAAGCGGCAGCCATGAAAGCTGCAATGAAGAGAAGGATTGCCATCGGAGAAGAACAAACCCTTCTCTCCATTTTCTCTGAATGAGCTCTAGAGTAACAGAGAATTGAGTTCTCTGATAGATGATGAGGGTGCATTAATAAAATTTCAAATCAAGGGCAGAACCGGAAACCAAGTTGACATTTTTTTTGGCTGATTTGATTTAATTAACAATTGGGTCTCCATGTTTTGTACTAATCTATCCATAAATTAGCTGGTTGAATGCATTACAAAGCAGAGATTGAGAAGGGTAAGCATTGAGAACATAAATGGATAAAACAATAGAAAAGGAATGTGAAAGACAGGCTGCGTTCCACATTCTCATTGGTGTAAAAATTTGGAGATTGGTGGGTCCATGTGCTGCAATCTTAAAAAGACCAACTTATTTTACTCTGCATTGAACAAGGGGTGATTTACTGGAAAGAGAGGCAGTGAAAGGAGCCTTTGGAATTGGAGGAAGGAACTTTTCTTGGTAGTAAACATGCTTATTCACAATAACCAAGAAAGGCACTTTGATATGAATTAGCAGTGGGGTTGATTTGGATTGGGTTTAGGGAAAGTTTTACATTCCTTGATCCCCTGAAATCATTTTTTTTTGTTCTAAAGTTGATTTAATCTGATTGCGTTGAATATATAGAATCTTTACTGAAACATGTTAATAAAATTTTGTTTATATATGGATTGAGTGTGTAGTAAAACATGATAGTTCGAAAATTTGTATTCGTCATTCTGTCCCTTAAAAATTACTCAACATGACATTAGGAGCATTGAATCCCATCTGATACAAGTCGTTTTACTATCCTGTAATAACCCTCTGGCTTAAATCTGTATTTATGTTGGCATGTGAAATGAGTAAGCTAAGCAGATGAGGATAGTGACAAGGCCAATAATTGCATAGAGCCTTGGAGGAACTTGCAAATTTGAGAATACAGACAACAAGTTGGAGAACATGAACATATGACATGTATCCCTAAGATTTAATGACAATGATCCCACCATAAGAGCTTGCATTATTGCACTGTATTTGGTAAATTTAACAATTGCTTGTGAAAACAAGTGTACTTTTGACATGTTCTGTGAGGTCAGGAATCAAACAAACACAAGTTTCGCTCAGTTTTTACTTGGAATCAAGAAAACAGAAACGACATGTACCCGTGTAAATTCAAACTCACTGTCGTTTTTACTTCTTTTTTTATCCAACTGTCGTTTTTACTTTGGTATAAAGGGTTGCACAACTGTCGTGTGATTGGATTGAGATTTGAGGGCAATATGGGGAATAAAATAGCAAAGAGAGGCCCATATCATCCATCACATGGAGCAGAAGTAGAATCACGTGCTATCTCAGTGTGTCGGCGAGAAAATGAATATTGTCATGCTGGAGTCTCCCCTGCAACTTGCCACTTGCCAGCCATGCATTACACAAACTCTTTTCCTATTCTTTTAAAACAATTTTGTGCCACCAGTTTAAAATTAGGCAAACTTGTATGCAATTAGGATAAATTAAAAAATACTATTTTACTGTTCCTCTTATCCTCTCTCATTTCCTTCTATAAGGCGAGTGCTATTGTTTTATCGAGTTCCTATCGTTGTTGTCCTCCTTCGGTTCAGTTAGCTGTGCTCCTTGAGGCTGTTTAATTTGTGTGTGTTTCCGACCGGTCTTTTCTAGCGAATTTGTTCTATTGAGACATGGCCAGGTCGGGATCTGAGCTATCGACCTTCCCCCTATTACTATCGCAGATCTGTTGGTTGGTTGGCCGGATTTAGGCAATGACTTAGGCCGTGGCCCCAGATCTGGCCGTCGAGAGCCGGCCGCCCCGCCTCTTAGCCGATTGGACCATGGATGCCCGGGCAGGACAACCCATATCTAGAAGAAGCTTGATCGACACTGTCTAGATCCGTCTGGACCGCCAGATTTGACATCAACGTTAGTTCAATTGTCATACTGCCCAACGCAAAAGGATTGCTCTTGTGAGTTAGATTGTTATCGATTTAGAGTAAATTAAGTCATATGAGTAGCTTGTATGTTACCAGCTGAATTTGGTTATTCTGCTAGCTTATGTCTGTATGTATTTTTTTAGCTTAGTCTGGGTAGTTTTAGACTTGTCTCTATAGTTTCTCATTACGATTACTTGATATCATGTATATTTGTTCGGGATATATATTAATAGAACAATCCTTATTATAAAAAAAATTACTGCTTTACTTTTCAATAAATTATATTCAAATACAGCATTTTTCCCTGTATTACTTTTTCTTTTATAGCTTATAACTCTAATCTGTACTAATTTGTAATCGTAAACTTTTAAAGGAAAATGGTAAGGACTCATCCGGTCGTTATTGTGTTTTGTAAGTAGTCGCTCTAAATTTACAAGGGGAATTTAAAAAACTATGCCTTATA
>JAYMSW010002405.1:0-13946 GCA_036897725.1 Erodium texanum | reverse complement strand
GACTTTTTCCTTGAACATTCAATAGATTGTATGTATATCTTCAGGTTGATATATAAAATTACGGCAAATCTTTTATAAAGAAAAAGAGTTTAGATTTAATAGAAATAACAATTCCTATATTCAATTTTGAATGAGTATTGTTAGTTTATCGCTTAACAATCAGACCAGATCATATAGCGCAATAAATACATACAAGCGACGTAACAAATGTGTACTAAAGTTGGATACCACTGATACTTATTATGTACGCGAAGATTCAAACTATGATAGTTAAAAGACAAACAATCCCGTAACAATTAAGCTAGCCCTAATGGGTGCATAAATCCTAGTTATTTATTTATTTGATATCAAATAAAATAAAATGCTTATAAGAACTAAAATGATCGCTAAGGTCGATTTATTAGTACTATAGTTAGGTTTAGTACAAAGTAATTTAGTAGTAAAGCCTATAAAGGTGATACTTAATAGCCAAATTAAAACACATGCCCATCTTTACTATATAGACCACATGTTCTTGACAAAAGCTAAACCAAGTAACCCAACCATGGCAAAAGCAAGCCTAAACTTGCTCTCTACATTATTGGCCTTACTCTTCTCCGCCTCCACCCTCTGCCACGGTGCAGGCCACGCGCCGCTCTTCATTTTCGGCGACTCCCTCTACGATGCCGGCAACAACAACTACCTCAACGGCGGCAAGATCAACATCCCTCCCTACGGAAACACCTACTTCAAGTACCCCACCGGAAGGGTCTGCGACGGCCGCATCATCCCGGACTTCATAGGTACGTACTCGCCGGAAAAGTGACGTCATTTCATTTCCAGTCAGTACCCTTTTCGTAATTATGTGTTTTCTTTAATTTTCAGCTCAGTACATGAGCTTGCCTCTCGTTAAGCCATACCTCGAACCGGGCTTCACAAATTACACAAACGGAGCCAGCTTCGCTTCCTCCGGCGCCGGCATTCTTCCCTCCGTCAACCCAGGAACTGTATGTCCTAACGACTCGTAACCTTAATTAATTACCTTGTTTTCTCCAACACTTGGAACTGATTTTGGTTGATGTTTGTTTTGCAGCTGAACCTTCCGTTGCAGATGAGCTACCTGTCGGAAGTGGAGAAGAAGCTGAAGCAGTTGGGGGATGCTGAAGCCAAGAAGCTGATGTCCAACGCTATTTACCTTTTTGCCCTCGGCGGCAACGATTACATGACCCTTCTGTCCACCGTCAAAGCTCCGGCGGTGCTCACTTCTTACCAGAAGCAGAAGTACATGCAATCCGTTCTTGGCAATTTCACCGCCTCAATCAAAGTAAATAAATTAATTACCTTTTTTTATTTTATCAATTTCTTATATTATTTATTACATAGGCAGTAAGGATTTTAAAAATTAGACATTTAGGGCAAGGCTATTATGCCGGTATCGATCGGTGCTAGAGTTTTGGTACCGGTACTGCTTGCGTGTAAAAATGTCAGTATCAGTGTTGGTTTGGTATCGTTGTTATCCGGGGAGTCAATGCCAACGATAGACAAACCAAGGAAGTCACTGAGGTGACTAGGTAGGATTGGTTGTTTCAAATCAAAGATGAGTTTGGAGGTCTAGAAGCATAACTTAACCACCACCTCTCTGGCTTTTTTCTCACTTCAATTGTTGTCAAGCACTGGTACTTGGGGAACCACAGTATTAGGCGTTTGCCTTCTTTCTTACTGGCATCGGGGCCCATTGCAACCATGATCCCATTCCATCCGATGTGGAGATATTGACATCAGTACACCGTTAGTCTTGCCTTTAGTACACATAGGTGGTTTTATAAGACCATGTTCGTCTGGACCTGTTCAATTTTCTGTTCTTAGTCAAGTTATCGTCTTTATTATACAGGTAATTATTTAATTAACTAATTTCTTGTGTCTGTGATGTGATGTGATTTTACAGAAAATATACTCAATGGGTGGAAGAAAATTTGGGTTCCAAAACGTGGGTCCACTAGGGTGCATGCCGGCTTACATAGCCGCATCAGGAAGTGCGGCTACATGTGCGCACGAACCCACAGTGATGGCCAAAATGCACAACGCGGCTCTGCCCAACCTGCTCAAGAGGCTCGAGACCCAATTGCCCGGAATCAAATACTCCATCTATGACTACTACTCTCAACTCACCTTGAGAACATTCTACCCCAAGAAATACGGTACGTCGTATATTCGTTCCATTTAAGTAACATTTATGTTGTTTCTTATAGACAAGTCCGTTTTCTGGTTTGAACGTGATATTTGTGTATCGAGTTATTGACCCGATAATATTGTTGTTGGGCGTAGGATTTGAATCGGGAAAGAGTGCGTGCTGCGGAAGCGGGATATACAACGGGTCGCCGACGTGCGGATCCACGAATAGGTACAATCTGTGTAGCGATCCGGCCAAGTATGTGTGGTGGGACGCGGCTCATCCTTCCGAGGCCTTGAACAACCAGTTGGGTGCGCAGATGTGGTCCGGAGGTTCTGATGTCACTCAGCCCATTAACATGAAGGCTCTTTTTGACTTGTAATGATGTATATTGCTGAAAATATGTACTTGATTTATTAATGAATAAGATGGGAAATTACAAAAACTGCTTCTAACTCTTCTTTTCTTTCTCTTTTTGGTTAGATCTTTATTTTTATTTTTGAACATGGTTAGATCTTTATTATTCTAGGATGCATGTCTTTTTTTTTCTCCAATAATAACAAGACACTTATAGGATAACCCAAGACATTTAAATATATCGAGGATACAACGTTGTTGAGACTTGAACACACGTTTTATGAATACAAGTTCAAGTGTTTTGATGAGAATGACTGGGTACCCTTAAACATCACTAATCATATCATGTTGTTGTAGTTTTTTTATTAATTTATTACAATTGTTCGTTTCTTTGGGGTTTTTCCACGTGTGTTTGTTGTGTTGTCTAGTTGTTATTAGACGATACGCGAGTTATACTCATTTAATATTGACTATATGGATTGAAATTCCTGTCAAGTCTACAGTTTAGAATGATATTATTTTATATATTCATTGATGTGTGTTTTCATGACTAATATATAGTATAAATGACAGGGATGGATTTAGAAGGGTATAGGGTATGTCATGGCATGCCCTTGTTTCCGAAAGTTTCATAATATCATCGTAAAACTCTCAGTTATCTTCGATTTGATATCTTACAAGCTTAAATCGGAATTCATAATGAAAAAATTATGGTCATTCGAAAGTCTGCTGCATGTTTGGCCTTTTTTTTTGTATTTTAAAACATTATTTTTTAACTTCAAACCCCTCCAATACTTCCAAAGAATCCGATTGTTGGCATCATACTCTAGATTACATGACAATTACTTTTAAAAGATAATAAAAAGAACATGTACTTTCAAACATATTAAATGACTGATCATGTCAAATTTGTATTCTTAGATACATAAATGGGCTGAGTGGCCCCAAACTGTAGCCCAATCAAGACCAGTGATATTGGGTTTTGGACTATATAAAAGCCCAGCTCTGATGCGATGGCAAAATTCTCCTTTTCGACCCATAACATAAAGAAACAAAACAAGCAACAGACATGTGAGAAGTTGAGACTTCCGAGACTCGGAGAGGATATGGATAAACATAATCTCCACATGACACCTAAGTTCAGTTCAGTACCAAGTTCTTCCGAATTTTTAGGACCACTCTCTACTTTTGTCCGAAAACCAATAAGTTGAAAAAAATGATGACGTGGAAAAACCCAGAGAACTAGTAATGATCGAACCCTTTCTATTTTCAACAACCTGAATAAAGAAACCTATCAACAACCATCACGTAATTACTGTGATGTTTTTGTGTTTTTGAAAGGTGATTTTTTTTAACTTTAATCAACAAAAATAACAAATGTCATACATAATAAATACTCCGTCACAGACAAGAAACGTGGCATTGCTGTCGGCTCAAGCGAATGAGATACAGATGATGGTTCACGTGGGGATTGGAGAAGAAACGGTCAAGCCCTGCCACGTCATCATGCCAGCTGTCTCCAGACAGCGGCCTACGTCTAGGATGCGGACACGTTGAAATGGTCTCGGCCCGTTTAATGTAACCAATGAGACCGTGACAGGTCGGATTCATCTCATTATCACTCGGTTTCATTTTCGCAATCATTGTGTCACCAAAATTAATTATAAAAACATATTTTCCACACAAATGATTGACGAGTCATGGTCACAACAATAGTTATTATATTAATGTTGATGTAACTACAAATTAATCCAACTAATACTCTTGATGTTTACAATGTATTGTATTTTTAATAGAGCTAGTTATAAGCAACAACTCACGTGGGTTTAGTATAGCCATGATCCCCCTAATAATTCCGATCCAATTAATCATGCGTATTATATTACAAAAATGTTTTAAATTGTAAATTTGTTACAATTTCAATACAAATGTGAGTACATTTTGTAAAGTAATTCAATTTTTACGACATTACAATTGAATTATATAAAATTTTATTTTCTATGAAACACAAATCAAACAATTCTCAATATGAATTTTTATATTTAAGACAACTGTAAATTATTTTTGGGTTTGTACGTTTAACAATGTTGTTATCTACATAAAATTTGTATAATTTGTTTGAATATAAATATCATATATTATATATCAACTATGAGTCACTAATCGTACAAAGTAAAATAATAATAATATTATAGACTTCATTATAATATCACATATTCCAAATTTTATCAGTACAATATTATGTCGTCGACATTGAATAAGTATAACTCATATACCGTTTATCATTAAGTAGATCAGATAATATATCTGACACATATATAGAATAACTCAAGACAACCGATTACAGAAACAATTTTTATCCTACAATGATTTAATCCCGCTGACCCAAGAAGAATAATTCTCTTAAATAAACTAGTCATGACTCTTAATAGGTAAATTTGCATAATTAATTACAATAATTATAGTATACAACTCCTAGCCGTACAACTATCTACACATTCATTTTTACCATTATCCCATTTTGATATTGAATGTCACATATTATTAATGTTCTATTTAAAAAATGATAGATTCAAAATTCAAATTTAGTATGGCCACATTTAAAGCACAAGTTTTTATTTGACTTCATAATTCAAAGCAAAATGCATAAATATGGAAATGGTGTTTAAATCCAATTTTGTCGTTTATGTTGATAATCTTTTTTCTTTTCAAATCTGACTACATTTAATATATAAAAAGCTCTAATATATTTCTCCATTTGGTATTGGTTTGTTTGTGGACACAGTCGCCGGAGCTATACCTCTCTCTTCAGCCTCCGAGCGATCCCAAAACCAGAAACGCACCGTTTCATTCATCGGAGTGCTTCGATTTCTCACCTCTCTTTCTCAGCTCCGATTCGTATTCAGGCTCTTCTCTGTGATCTTCGATTTGGATTAGGAGCTGAACTGTGCTTGGGTGTGATTCTCACATCTTCGTGTACAATAGTATATGTATGTATCATATGATGTATAATCGATTCCAGTCCTTGGAGGTTTTGTATGTAAATATGCAGCGGAGGAGTTTTTGAGGTTTTTTGTTGATTAGATTTGATTTGGATTGTGTTGAGTTGTGCTGATCTGAGCTCGAGGATCGGCTCGGGATCTCGATTTCAATGGCGTCGGAGATGGAGGAGCTCCGGAGTTCAACCGGCGAACAATCTGAGCTCAATTCTAGCTACTTGCAGAAATTCAGGCTTTACGAGACTCGCTCGGTATACATTTCTCTATCTGTTTGCTTGTTTATATGCAATTCATTTTGGTTGATTATGCAATAGTTTGATTCAGCTTTTATTTGCTCTATTTGCATTCTTGTATGTGATTTTGGTATCTGAACATTGATTCTAAGGTTTACTTGTTTTAGTCATGGTTTGACTTTAGGTTCTGTGTTATCGAATTCTTGTGTTTTGGCCTAATTGTAATGTAATCTTATATTCTGTTGGTTAGCCTGTTTCAGTTATGGTATTCTCCACTGTTGTTGGTGATGAAGCCACATTTACATGCTTTATTAACCAAACTAATCAGCTGAGTTGGCCCAATTGAGCATATAAACACAAAAAATACTAATTTAATTTTGAATTAGGTTTCTGGTTCATGGGTGATTCCCAATAGCATCTAATTTAGGTTTTGGGTTATAACACCAACGTGCTAAGGTGAGTACACACATATCCTAAATCTTGTACATTAATCGGTAATCACCATCATACATATCCTTACTTCCCGCACAAGTCTAGCCAACATTGTGGTTTTGCTGTCTTATTAGTTCTTAATTGTTACGGCAGCACCATTCTTAACAAGGGAGCTGTATTTATTTTCTTTTTCTTTCTCCCACATAAGAATCTTAAAGAATGATATATACATTGTAATTTTTTATTATTTCTCTACTCTCATCTTCCTTTTATGCAACAGAACTTCTATATGATAGGAAGAGACAAGAATAGAACTTTTTGGAGGGTATTAAAGATCAACAGATTAGAGCCTTCTGAATTAAACATTCAAGAAGACTCAACAACATACTCAGAACATGAATGTTGTGATCTGTTGAAACGGATACACGAAGGAAATAGGTCGACCGGTGGACTTAAATTCGTCACCACTTGTTATGGAATCGTTGGTATATATTTTGTTCCCATACTCTTCTGCCTCAATTCTCGTTTGTTTTGCTCCACAACTAATGATACTTTCTTCCATTTTTAGGGTTCATCAAATTTTTGGGTCCTTATTACATGCTGCTTATAACAAAAAGAAGGAAGATCGGAACAATTTGTGGCCATACAATATATGCTATTACCAAAAGCGAGATGATTCCAATTCCTCATTCAACTTTGCCATCCAATAATGCTAATTCTAAAGATGAAAACAGGTCTTTTGTTGATTCTGCTTGTAAATGTAGCATTTCCTTGATACTTTTAAGGGGATTTAAGCAATTAAAGTTACAACGTGTATATGTATTTAGAGGAGAATTACGTTGTAGTTGGGTTTTTTCTACTTGGCTTCAATTCATTCGTAGTTTTCCATTCTCTTCTAACAGTAGAACACTTTTTCTCTATGTAGATAACCTCTGTACTAGTTTTGTTAATAAATCCTTCAGTTATTACAATACCGTGCCTTATCTGTCCCTTATAGTTATTTTGTGCTGAACTGGTAGTATGGTACTTTTAGCTTGTCCTTAGGATGGATCCGTCATTTATGATTTAATTGAAAGTAGTTGTGAATATACTCTTGCAACATCCTTCTTAGTTCATAATGCTTCATAGGGCCTATGGCCAGTTCATTTCCTGCAAATTTACAGGGGCAAACCTCATTGCTGTTATGATGGTAATTTAACATGTTGAATGAGACAAGGTATCATCAGGGTTCAGGAAGAAAGTTATCTCCTTTCCTTTTATTAGTTCTGTTTAATTTATTTGTTCAGAACGTTACTTCTTCACCATTGCTTTCTTTTGATGGTCTCTTATACATGTAATAATATATTATGCCCTTTCTTTCTTGTTTCTTTTGCTGTTGATATAGATACAAGAAGCTCTTGTGCACAGTGGACCTTACGAAGGACTTCTTTTTCAGCTATTCATACAACATTATGCATAGTCTTCAAAAGAACTTAAATAAGAACGAGAAAGGGCAATTCCACGATAGAAATATGTTTGTTTGGAATGAGTTCTTGACAGGTCGAACCTGCAATAACCTCAAAAGTACACTGTGGACAGTTTCATTAGTATATGGGTTCTTTGAACAGGTATGTATTTTCTGTGATCAGTTTGCACTGGTTTTATGTTTCTTGTTTATGACTTTATAGTGAAGCTCATGGTAGGAGTCAGGTTCATATGTGGTTTCATGACTCATAATCTGATTCATGTACTTCATTTTTGTTTAAATATCCAGATTGCATAATCTGATTTTATATGTGGTTTCATGATATTCGAATTAGGTCAAACTCTCAGTATGTGACAGGGATTTCAAGTTGACCCTCATTGCCAGGCGTTCACGGCATTATGCTGGCACCAGGTTTGGAATATATAAAATGATCGTCTTAACATACAATTATAATGGTTAAGAGTATCCTTCGCTTGTACAGTCATAATCAAAGCCAACATGAATCTTACTTTGCCTTTTTTTTCTTTCTTGTATAGATATTTAAAACGAGGTGTAAATGAGAAGGGTAGAGTGGCCAATGATGTCGAGACAGAACAAATTGTATGTGAAGAGGTTCCTGAAGGATGTCCAATGCAAATAAGCTCTGTTGTACAAAACCGGGGATCAATCCCACTTTTCTGGTCACAGGAAACCTCTCGATTTAACATCAGACCAGACATTATATGTATGAGACTTTGAAACATAAATTATTTACTCCGTGATAACTTCTTACATTTTTCTTTTACTAATTTATCTGTTTGCAGTATCGAATAAGGACCCGAATTATGAAGCCACAAGACTTCATTTTGAAAATCTTGCAAAGAGATATGGCAATCCAATAATTATTTTGAATTTGATCAAGGTAAAGTTTCTGTTCATCACATCTGTTACTGTGCTCAGTGCTCCAATTCTTGTGTTATTTATCTGAACATCTGGTAATTTTGGGTGAAAACAGACCCGTGAGAGAAAGCCTCGGGAAACCATTCTTCGTGCTGAGTTTGCAAATGCCATCAGATTTATCAATAAGGATTTGGTTGAGGAGAATCGATTGAGGTTTCTTCATTGGGATCTAAACAGGCACTCAAAAATGTACTTTGACTTAGCCTACTTCACATTATTGTTATTTTTTGTGATTAGAGGAACATGTATGTATAAAACCTGCTTCTTCTTTTTCAGCAAAGCTACCAATGTGTTGGAACTTCTTGGCAGAGTGGCATCTTATGCATTGAACTTGACTGGTGTATTTTACTGTCAATTGAACCCCAATTCCAGGCTTGAGGGATTGTCAAATTTGCCCCATCTCAAGTAAGTTTTACATAAAACTATATCTCTGTTAACATTGCTGTCCTTTCTTGAAATGTCAGGTTTGAACTTTCAAACATGTCATGTCTAGTTTGACATTATGCCCATTCACTTTTGTCTACATTAAACTGGTTGACCTTTTTAGTATGGAGCCTGATCCGATATATGTAGCTTGGTTAGAAAAATTCTACACTTACACTGCCCAAAATTTTGCTGTGGTGCAGGACATTGGCTGGTTCTGATGATGCTAATGATTTTGATTTGAAGACCAACAATTATATTGTTGAAAGGCATCGTGTCAAGTCCCCAACATATCAAAATGGAGTCTTAAGGACCAACTGCATAGATTGTTTGGATCGAACAAATGTAGCTCAATATGCCTATGGATTAGTTGCCCTTGGAAAGCAACTGCATGATTTAGGATTTACTGAATCCCCAAAAATTAACCTTGATGACCCTTTGGCCGAGGAACTGATGAGAGTATATGAGACAATGGGTGACACACTTGCACTACAGTATGGTGGTTCCGCTGCACATAACAAGGTAATTATTTCATCAGTTACTGCTTCTCAACTTTCTGAAATCATTAAATGTGAATGCTAGTAGAAACTTATTTTAATGCATGTTCTTATCATCTTCGGTGATATCAGATATTTTCTCAAAGAAGAGGTCAGTGGAAAGCAGCAACTCAGTCACAGGAATTCTTTAGAACGCTACAACGTTACTATAGTAATGCCTATATGGATGCTGAGAAACAAGATGCTATTAATATGTAAGTTACTTTAAACCCTGTTCTTATCGTAGCTTTTGCATTTATCATTAAAAAAAAGTCAAGGAGTTCACAAGCTCTATGTTTCTTGGTCCATGACATTTGAGCCAGGTTCCTTGGACACTTTCAACCACAACAAGGTAAACCAGCACTCTGGGAACTGGGTTCAGACCAGCACTTTAATGTTGGGAGGCGTGGCTCTACTTTTGTTGATGAGAATGGGAGGTAAAATTAACAGTAATGAAAAAAAGATCGGGAATAAAATACATCATTAAAATTAAAATTAACAGTAATATTAATATTACTGAGGTTTTCGTTACAAGCAAAGTCAAAATGATGCCATCATGTGTAGGTCATTTTTCAAAAGAGCACTATCAGATGGCAATATTCCCGAATCACCTATGGCATCTTCATGTGTTGACTTTTCGGGAAAACCACAAGGAGTTAACAATAGTCATTCAGAGTCTACACCCAAAATGTCAACCTGTGAAAGTGATTTGTCGGATTCCAGGTCAGCGCCTAGTCAGCATGCCTCTAATACGTGTGTATAGATGGATGGATTTGTTAGAAAACATAGGCAGATGCTTTGAAGCTCTAATAAGAGGCTTAGAATGTTTTAGTTATATATATCTTGTATATCTCGCAGGCAGCTGTATAGAGATACCCAACAGGAGCAATGCCATGCAAATGATCACTTTTGTTTCGATGGACACGGTGTTGATTGTAACTGCTCAAATTTTGTTGATGTGGACTGGCTTTCTTCATCTGGAAATTCATGTGAGGACGAAACATATGAGAGGTAATATATTTTTTATTTTGTATCTTAAAATCTGCTAACCACACGATAAATTACAGGCTTGTGAATGATCGTTTAGGTAACTATTTTGTTATTCTTTTGTACTATTAAAATGTTATAAATGTATGAAATGATACTTTCTTTTCATTTGAAAGAACTTTAGTTCATCTATAATTACTTTTTCCATGTCCTTAATTATCTTAGGGGTGATTGCATATAGCTACCCTGAACTATATGTCTTTTGCACATAACTATCCCAAACTAAACTTTTACATCTAGGTACCTAAACTTTCATTTTTTTTCTTACAGGCATAGGTAATTTTCAAAGTGAAAAATATAAAATGCCCTCTGCTATTCAACAATTGTAATGAATAGTGAAGGATATTTCCGACTTTTTCGCTTTGATAATTAACCGTACAGTGACCAATTTTATTGCCGTGAGAAAATGATAGTTGGGGCAGCTCTAAATAACATTGTAAAGTTGGGGATAGTTATGTGCAAATAACATATAGTTCGGCATAGTTATATGCAATCATCCCATTATCTTATGTTCTTGCATTAGGCTCAGTAGACCAATCTGTCAACATTTCTAACAATCCGCTTTGATTGGTGCAGGTCTTTGATCAGTTCATCGTCTGAGAATGTCATCAACAGCCTTAAAAATGAAACCTCCACACCCGCAAGTGAGTCGGGATCCAGCACAAAGGTTAGTTTCAAACCTATAAACTTTCAATTATAGTTTCGAACTCATGACCTTGAAACTCATCGCCTCAATGCTTAATAATGAAATTAAGAACCTGCCTTTTTTTCACATTCCTTCAGGGGAAGGAGCAGAGCAACACGGATCTGACCTGTGGCCTGGCTGGATTTTCTACTACCTTCGCGCACTGGGTAACTCACGGGGACATGCTAGGCCTATGAAAAGTCTGATATCGATTATTTGCATTTATCCCGACAACCTGTCCTGACAACCTGGTTTGGGCCCATCCAAAGGATGCAGCTAATAAAAAGTGCGCAATACAATTCAGTGCTCATGCCAAATTTGCAATAAACAAGAGAATATAGCAATTGCTGATTCGTTCTGGAGATACTCCAGAGTTTTGATCTTGTAAATATATTGGAGGTACTTGGTAGTTAAGTTGATCTCTCGGAAATGTAGCTTTAGCTATGTTCAACAGTTCAGATAAATTTATTTTAATGAAGGACAATCCTCGATCTGTGCCACCACTTTCCGGTGTAGATGCTTTGATATTACAGTCACCCTAATATTTAGGCCCTACGCAACACAAACAGCTCAGAGTTAAGGCTGTTTTCAAATATTTACTCAGTTCAGAGTTCAGGTTGGTTTCACACATTTACTCAGTTCAAACTTGGTATTCAGAAGTCGGCATTAAACTAAAGCATAACAAGTTAAATATTATCCAAAACAGAGTGCAAAGATAGATATAAAATTTAACCAAAATACAAAAACACTTTAATCTTCCAACATAAATTGTCAAAACTTCCCTAGAATAGTCCCTAAACTTGTGACCTGAAGAACAAGTTCATACTTTCAAACAACATAAAAACATATTAAAACTTCTGAGTAAAACCGTAAAATCCATGTGCTGTTTACTCCCAATTGCTGGCAGGGGCAACAACGCTCTCAACTCCGGGCACCACTGGAGGTGGAGCTGCAGCTGCAGACCACTCATCACCCCCGGCCACCGGCAAAGCCGCTGCTGAAAGCCAGAAGAAAAAAAATGTAAATTAATTCAAGATTTCAATCCCCTCCGTGTCACCTAATATTAATCATGCCCCGAGCCTTAAATATTTCTAGGAAAGCATAAGAGTAGAGATAATTTTTTAACCTGGCTCATTCCAAGTTCCAGGAGCTCCTGCAATAGGGGCATCACCAGCCCACTGGGCATCAGCAGCACCAACAGCAGGAGTTGACCAATCAACAGCACCAGCATAATCAGGAACACCATAATCCAGAGGTGCAACTGCATCTTCTTCTTCCTGTTGTTTAGCCTCCTCAGGCTCCCTGTAGAAGAACAAGTCGACCTGACACAATAACAGTAGAAGATAAGTGACATGAGACTACCAACCAAGTAAAAAATAGATACAACGTTCAGGGACATACCATGACATCCCATTTCAGACCGGGATGAATAGTTCCTCGCATCTGAAGAACCATCCTTGCCAAGAGCCAAAAGAGACACCCAATGCTATGCTTTCCCTTGTTGTTGGCAGGGATACCAATATCAACATAATTCATGGGTGAGTCAGTGTCACAAAAGGCAATGGTGGGAATGTTTCCAAGTGCAGCTTCCTTGATCGGCTGCAAGAAAAGAAATTATGAAAACCAAATTATACCCAAAAATTGATTCATGGAAAGACAGGTATGTATTGTTATTTAACTTCCAAATGTCACAAACCTGATGGTCAGTCCTAGGGACAGTGAGGATCAGGAGACGAGGCTCACTGAAGGAGGATTGGAGCTGATTGGTAAATGTACCAGGAGTGTGCCTTCCAGCAATAGCATTGACATTAGTGTACTGAGCAAACTTGAGTACAGCTCTCTGACCATAGGGACGTGCAGATTGAACAATGATATCCTTCGGGTTCTCAATGGCAACAATCACTCTTGCAGCCATCTGGAGCTTCTCCCATGTCTTCCCAAGGTTGATAATGTAGATACCTATAACATACATTAAACATATTAGAGGTCACTTACAGAGACAAATCATTCATGATATAATTCCAATTGAAACCACTAAAATGAAGCAGATACAAAATAATGCAGTATATTAAAAATAATAAACCAATACAATATGATGCATGCAAGGAATAGGAACTACAATGAAAATAACAGCAGGCATAGTAGCAAAATATCAATCTGGAAACATGTTAAAACAGTCTATCAAACTATATAGTCCCTGATCAATCCTTCATATGATTTTCTAATAATAATCAAATAAGAACTGGAATTTCTACCAGAATGCCACTACAAATAACATGATAGAAAAACACAAAGTTGTATTCATTATGGGTTTTTATGAACTAAACACTGAAACAACATATAAACTAAGAAATGTAATGAAAACTAGAACCCTGCACAAATTTCAGCTAATGAATCTCAGTTTGGGACAAACAAGAGTCTAAAATCATCAAATAACGATTCATGTCTTGAAAGAGCAGTAAATCAGCCCAAACACAGCAAAGTGCACATATCAGAGAAACAGTAGCAAACTATCAAATCTCACAGTTTCATATACCAGAAAATACAGAAATAACTCAAGTGTGCAGTCTAAACAGTTTCTAACAAAACAAGTGAGGATACAAAGACAAAAATTGAAACTTTTCACTCATTTTCTCGGCGGCCAAACAGAAATCAGAGCAACAACTAACGAAGCGGAAATA